>JAGDQP010026766.1:0-25603 GCA_022664845.1 Lepisma saccharinum
CGGAATTTTTCCTTTATCTACTTATCATCCTCTACCTTCATACCAAATTTCATGTTTCTAGCTTACTCCAAACACCCTAAACAATATGATGAGTGAGTCAGTCAGTCAGTCAGTGAGTGAGTGAATGAGTGAGTCAGTTAGCCTAAAATGAGCAATTTCAAGGGTCCACAACTAGAAGATAGTTTGAGATACGAATATGAAATTTTGTACATCTGCACATATTTACCATATCTCCTTAACGGCAAAAGCTCATATTCCTATCTTTAACATCTTTTTTCTTACGGGGCCCCCAAATCGTCGATTTTGCCATAAACTCTTGTTCCTGTATAACATGCTTCTGGCAGTGCTAACGTTTTCTGACGTGAAGAACTTGGCTCATGCACTGCCGTGCATGTTGATATGTTGAAAACTTTTCGAACCGTTAGATGGAATGTATTTCATTGCACAAAATGTTCATATTTGCTCGGCATTACTTTGTACTAAAGCGAACATACAGTGGTATTTGGAGAGTTCCCGACCCTTCAGTGACCCCGCTAAACATAACTCCTCTGTGGGCAAATCAGTTTGTTGTTAAAAGGTCAATGAGTGGTACACTTTTTGAATTCTGTCTGGCGGTTGTTACAATGATCTCCAATAATGGCAGCGGAATGTAGCATGCTTCATCATAATAAGAAAATATGATGGACTGCAAACTATACATTGCGTATTCCTAATCCTTCTTAATTATAAGTAGTTTAACAGCAATTAAAGCCTTGGAGCATAAGATAAGGCATTCGAATATAGGGAAATTGAATTGTCGTGAGACATTAGTGACATTAATTAATTGTAAGTTCATAATCCGTTTCTTTCAATCTGTCTAACACTAAAGTTAACATCTCAGAAGCTTCAGTTCTGGTCAGCAAAATGGTTTTAGCTTTCGCGTTTGACAAGCATACACCAAGTATTTAAAAATTATTTGGGGAATTTAAATGTTTGTTATTGGTCCATGCAAGCGAATTTATATTCCTGTAGGTGCGTATTTGAGTAATAATGCCTTCGTAATTCAAAGGTGAGAATTTTTTTTTGTATGGGGCTTCATAAGAAATACGAATTAATATCTACTATTGGGGTTGCCATGGAACAAGTTGCTGTGCTAAACTTCATTTGCCATAGAATTCCAATTATTCCTTGAGTCCTATCAAAATCTGTCTCACTTACTACTGGAAATGATGAATCATACAAAAATCGGTTTTATATTTGTACCGTGTGCACACCAGAATAGAAAATATAGGTATATCTAGACCAATTAATTGGGATATGAAAACAAAATTATCGCTAGTCAGATAATAGTTGCTTCTCCGCAATCATGGGCGATCTTAGTTCTGGTTGGTTTAGTTGACAGATGTGAAGTAAAGTTTACCCGCTCAATTCCGGTACGGGGATCCGTAATTCTTGGTACTCGAGGTTTCTTTAGTGAAGATGAGAGCTCCAACGTAGAAGTTAGAAAATATGGAGAGAGAGAAGAAAATTTGATTTTGTGCCAAAATCTCATTATGAGCTAGCCTTTCCCTTAAGGAAACCCAAATTTTTCAGAAAGAGCAGTAGTAACAAATACTAAGCAATACAGTTAATAGTACATGGCTAATATTATACAGCCTTTAATTTCCGCTGATTCATGATATCCACTCGTGTAGTAGGCACGCCTGACGCAAAAAGTACTGGCCAAACGTGTTGACGAGATTGATACACAATCCATATGACAGTAATGGTGAGAATAACATTCCACAAATATAGTATAGTGAAATAAGGTCAGGGGGAAGAGACCTTAGAAATGTGCACTTAAAAGAGTCATCATCCAACCAGTGGGAAATATTTTCTGTCTTGATTCTGGAATACTTAAGGAACAGTTAGGATGAATGGCGTGATCGATAGTTTCAAATTCCGGTTACTGAAAATTTTCAACTTGTATACGTGGAAATCCTATCTTCTTCCAAGCGGCCGGAATTTGACTTCTAATTTGAAGGGTATCGGTTGATTTTACTGCACAGGGGTATTGTTTAGGTATTTGGACTTCATTACTTAGATCTACAATACAATTACATGGTAAGGTGAACTCTATACAACCAGGTCTATCTTTCTCGGCGAAAATTTGTTAATTTCGTTTCGCACGTAACATTTATTACCACTGGAAGGTGTGTCATAATATAATTACTTGGGCTAAACAGAGTGACTATTAATCCGGTACTTTGATAACACTTGAGTCTACAAACTTTCTGATAGTGTTCTACTTATGTACCATTCCATAGGGAATTTATACAATCAGGGGTTAAGATAGGATTGTCCGTAATATAGGGTACAAAACAGAAATCATCTGTGGTGGTTAGACATTTAGACGTGTATACACTATTTAGTATTTGTACCTTAGAGACTCTTTGTACTGTCACTGCTTGTACGTGGTCGTACAATTTTACTCCTGTGCCATCCTTAATTATAGGTACTTTGAAAGATATCGGTATTTCGTCAGAGGTGAAATGATAGGGGTTCTGTTTTTACGGTATAATAACGCATTATTTCTTCCCCGGGAATGGCCAATTTATAGCCGTGTGCTGCTACGTTGCGGCTAAGTTGTGCTAAATTTTCTTTAAGCTTGTGCGGCATAGCAATCGGCATTGGCAATTTTGATTCGAGAGAAGATTGATGAATATATGGACCTTCTTTCAGATAAATAGCCTGTAACACTAACTTTACGATTTACGTGTTGAATGACCTGTGCCATGATAGTAGTTTTCTGCGCGTCATGACTAAGTGTATTTGTTTCAGCTTGTAGTTTTCTTCCTGCATTCTTCACTTGGGCAAGGTTTTAGTAACAGACCCTTCATAACCTTTATATCTCAATTGAGTGAAACTAAATGCAGATGATCCGTACTTAAATGTACCTTTAGTTTATTGATGGTACATGTTACTTCTTCCTGTTTAGACACATATGGCGCTAGACTCTCTTGATCGATAACATCACAATACTATGCGATAACTTTTCAAAAAAAATGGAATACCTTGGAGATACCTACTTCTATTAGTTTCAATTCGGAAAACGTTAGATTTTATATGTATTTTGAATGCGGATAACATTTGCTGTGTGGACATCATTATTGTACAAACTGGTTAACTTTAAATAGTTGTTACGTTGCAGTAATTCTTTAGATGTTCAGCTTCTGGGTCCAGGAATGCACTATCAATATACTTAGGATACGCTAGGTTTTGCTTGTAAATCCTGGTACAGCCTTTTAATACGCGATCTTTGGTATAATTGTTTCCAGACAATACCTGTGATAAGTACGTCTTTCGGTTCACCTTCGTTGCAGTGATAGATTTGTAGACTTGCAAGCAGTAGTAGGAGTATTGGATCCATCTTTTACTTCTCAAAATATATCAAATAGGGATTTTTTTTAAAGCATCACAAATAAGAATCTCCTATATGTATACGATAACACACACAAGTATTATTTATCCCTGGTTAGTATCAAGTTTTGAGCTCCCTTTAATTTCAGAAATCAAAGTTCATTTTTACCGTAATTTCTTCTGACATAAGTGTATAACATATGCACAAAACAGATTTTTATATGTTGTTCTACTCGAGAAATTGGGCTTTTAACATTCATAAAATACGACATTTTGGATTTTCAAAAAATCATAAAAAAATAAGGAAGCACACATCATACATAAACATACTTTAATGTATTATTAGTGCACGAAAATAAACTTTGATATTCAATATCTTCCAGGAGAAAAGTGCCCTGAAAAACGTAATTATTTTTATTTCTACAATCACATATGGATACCATTTTTACCAGTTCGATTACCTTTTCTGGTTTTTCATACATATTACTAAAATTATCAGGCGGCTTTTAAAACAAAGTAAGTTTTTTGTTTGAAAGTCCTATACCAAACGATGATTCGCCGTGGTTCAAGTGGTAGTACATCTGACTACGAATCGGGTGGTCCGTGTTCTAATCCCTGCAGACGCGGGAGACGTATCGTCCACTACAAGTCTATTCGAATATAGGCATAAAGTTCAATTCTAACGCACTTGTTCTTGTGCTATCCGTTTAACAATTATATCAAATCTTGAAAAGAAACTATGTGCCGCTATATACATATACGGGACATATGTAACTCAATATTTATTATTCAAGTGCAAAACGTGCCTCAAAGCCAATACAAGCATATAACCATGATTAGAACAGCAAGTTGCTTCTCCACTTTAGATTAAATCGAATATGCACTAAAGATATTCATATTTGCTACGGAGTCTATTTTCAGATACTAATAACGTAGGTCTACTCCAGTATGGTTATCTACAATTAAATGGTGTTACCAGGCACAGTCGCAATGTATTCTTAAAGTGCAGCCATGTAGAAATATAAAGAAAAACAACGTACTACCTTTGATGAAAAATAAATATACTCAGAAGCGCTTATAACAAAAATAGAGCTCGAGCCGCCGTAGCTTGTGGTAGAGCGTTGGCGTAATATTCGGTAAATCATGGGTTCAATCCCAGCGGCCAAGCATCCTGACTGAAGTTTTCCATGTTTTTCTGTCACACCAGCCAAATCCCTGGATTGTACCTTCAACTTAGGACTGGCTAACACCTTTCAACATCCTTTCCCCTCCCCTATCCTGTTACTGATCCTTAGATATCTAAAGTCTGTAAATAAAATTCAATAAATAACTGTTTCTTCCTCGCGACTGTTTAAAGCCTCTGTTAAGTAGATTAAATTTTGGACCACTAAATAACTTAGTAGCTATGCTTATGGCTTAAAGAATTGGCAAGTTCAACACATCAGTAGAAAACACTTACCATTAGGTTATAACTTACTACTTGGGCAAGATCAAACAGTTGTATCACCAGTATCATCCTTTCAAAGATATCTTCTGATACTGAGCCACAATAGGCGTTTTGGTCTTTCAACCGTCCTTTGCCCTTTGGCTTTCAAAATTCGGTGAAATATGTTATGTTTTTATCCATCAGAAACCATCATAGCTCTCGTCATTTCAGTATTCTAATAATTAGGGGTGACTCGTGTGTTCCATTATATTTTTCTCAAGTCGTTATTTTCCAACATCGGTATTTTATATTCATATCCAAGGTTGTGCTAGAGTCTTCTCATCCTAAATGTTTACTGACGGAATAATATTTTTGTATAATCTCAATTTCTATATTCTTGATATTATTCGCGATGTAAGGAGCCGGTTCACTGAACGGAAACCAAAATATTATCCAATGATGTAGCTTTCTCCAATTTCTTCTGCTATTATTTTGTAATACATGTGCTACCATGTATTTACATTTATTCGTTTCTATGACCTAATTCTTAATTGTAGCATTTGTCATCACTTCTGCACATGTTAAACATTTTGTTACTTATACATTCGCCTATATTCCCATTTTCTCGCAAATTTCTATTACTGTGCCTACATTAATTTGTAATGCATCTGTGTAGTTCCATATTAATTACACCTGTGTAAAGATTAGCCGGTTCAAGTCATTCAATATTAGTCAATTTCTGTTCCATTTAATTTTTTGAATCTTATTTTCTAATGCAAGGCATTATCTTGTTTTAATCCACTGGGTATCCCGAAATTATGTAATTTATAATTAACTATATTCATTCTACTTAAATAGGGTTGCTGGTTCAAATAATATGGGTTTTACATTCGATTGTATTTTCTAGTGTTTTCGGTTATGTTTTCCTGGGTTCAGTGAAATTTTATATAATGTTTATGTATATAAGTTGGATAAATTGAGCCACGGCTCTAACAAATAATCACTCATCGACGAGCAATGATCACTTACTTAACTAAATAATATTATTAATTTATAATAACTAAAGCACGGGCACAACACACCCATTAGTGCTTCTTCAAAAATAAACTTGATAATGTGCGCGGGGTGTTAAAGCGAGAGAAGAATGAATTATGGCCCGCAGGGCCACTTAAAATGGACATCTGGCCAGCTTAGGCCACTTTAGTCCTTTGAAATTTGTTTGTTTGGGTTTGTTAATTTTAAGTGTATATTTGATCACGAATCGGGTTCCGCATCAGACAAAGGGCATTTTGTTTTTAATTTTAAATTTGCAAATTGAATAATCCGAATTGTTTAATTTCTTCTCTCTAAAATAGATTTATGAAAATTAATTTATATTTGGTTAAATTATTAATAGATTTTCTATAGGTTTAGAGGAGATATAGGATGTGGGAGGTATTTCGTCCTAACTTGCTCGAGAAACCACAGAGATTCAGTATGTTTTGTAGTTAGATAGTTGTGATTGTTTTGTAGTTGTATATTAATTTTTATAATCCATCTCATCGACGCATCCGGTAGTTAATGTTTTTCTTTGTAGTTTGTAGATATTAATGTTTTCTTTTCCCTCGTAATTCCTGTGTATTATTAGTTTATCTTTTGTAGTAATTCTTTTTAGGTTCTATTATGTCTTTTTATGTTTATGTTAAGTTCCTTAGGTAGGTTTATATTTGCAAATTTCTTTTCTTTATTAGATTCTATGTATCTTATTTGACTGTTATTAATATAGGTTGCCATCGGAGGAAAGTGGGTGCTACTATAGAGTGGCTGTCTATCATCTTGCCATTTCCTTTGTGAAACTCTTAATCAATATCGTTAATACCTCTCCAGATATTCTATATTTGTTTTTGAATGAAATAATTCATGACCATATATTATTGTAGGTCTTAGTATGGAGAGGTAAAGCCTAGTCTTAATTTTAAACGGGATATTGGATAGTAGAATAGTTTTAAGCATCGCGAACACCATAAGCGCTTTTTACCTTCTATCCATTATGTGTGATTTGAATGTCAGTCTTTTGTCCAATGTAACGCCTAATATTTTGTAGTGTTTGTTGGTTTAATTTTTGTGGTACCTATTATTATGAATTTTCGTTTATCTTTTCTTGTTCCATGTCCCGTGGGGTAAAATATGGCAAACTGAGTCTTTCTTTCATTCAACTTAAGCTTGCAGGTCTTGCACGGCTTAGTAATTCTCAATATATGTTCCTTGTGTATCTAAAGCAAATCTTAAGGTACGCAGTTAGATATACAGTTTCAAAGCTAGATTTCAGTTAAAATACGGACATCTTTTGCACAAATTTAGAACCTTATGCAAGTATACTCGATTCTGTTCATTGTGCTTCAATATTTTTACTGAAATCAGAGAAAATTGGAACATTGTTTTTTCTGACATCTAGTTGCCTTAGGTATAGGTATAAATACTATTCGGCATCGGTTTATAATGTTACAATATATGCGTATTTTAACGTAATGTAAATTCATTCCCTCAGGTAATGTTTCCATTAATAAAATTATAAAATAAAATAAATTATATTCTCCTTGATTTATTTTTAAGAGTAAAGTTTATTTCAAATTTAAATTTAAAATATTTGTGATTAATATATAAAACTGTGTGTTTCTGTGTTTGTTTACTGAACCGAATGCTAATGTTGTACAGCGATTTTCCACAAAAGGATATTGTCCGAACATATATAGGAAAAAATCATCATATGTACAATCTTCACTAAACATCTACGATAAGAAGTGTAGCTATATGCTTCATAGGAAGTGTTAAAGTATGGGTGTACTTAGTTTAAATACCAAGCCAATTCTTGCGCCACCGTCGAAATTGTTAGTACTACCGACAATGAAATTTAATAACTGGTACTACTTAAAAATTGTGACTAATTATCAAACCAATATTTCAATTGTTATATATTTTAACAACAAATATCGAAAGATGGTATAAATGCAAACGATTTGGTTACTAACCAGTTACTTTATCGAACGTCCGTGTAAAGTATTTTATTTATAATCTAAAAAAATGGAAATTGGTGTTATTCCAACCAGTAAAAGCTGACTAAATATCAAAATTGATAACACCATTATAGATATATTTTTGATCTTCAAAATATGTGTAGCAGTGGATAATTGTTTCAATAGAGGTATTTTCATTAGAATGTTTAGTGTGTTGTACATAGAAAATAAAGTTAGAATTTCAGTATTGACTTGATACTTAGTAAATATGTAGTATTAACAAGTAGCACTCGTTCACAAATTTGGTGCATCTAGCGTAAGAAATTTCCGTGGCTTACTGCGTTAGCTTACTCTATTGATTTTTTGTTTTTGTGTGTTCTCCCCATAGTTTGTATATGTACGCGATTGTAATGTTTTCGATAACTTGTACGAAAAACACTACCTAGTTTAATCACGTTATTGTTGTTTTAGCGGTCATTATTCCGAGTTTTCAACGCTGCAGCCTGTGCCTCATATGCTGCTTTGCTTCTGCACTGCTTCGGATATCCAATGTTGTGCCATGGTATGCTATATCCGTTAATGGAACGTTGCTACTGTGATCTCACATACATATGCTTTACATTGTTCCATTACGTTTCTGAGTACTTATTTTTGTGACTTTCCTAGTTGCAATTTAACATCTATGATTTCCGTTCGCGTTATCTTCGTTTCATTTTGTAACGTTAATCGCTTCTAGGGCTCGCCATTTGCACCTTTGTAGCTTTCACACACCCCGCATTGTCGGTACCATACTTACTTACAAGTTTTGCTGATCTTGGAATGGTACATCACCTCACACTTATCACGGGACTTGTACGCACCCTGTTTTGGTGTATGTATTTCACCGCGAAAGTGAATCAATTGTGGTTTGCCATTGCCTCTCATTCTATTGCTATCGCGTCACAAACACGAAGCATACAGTTTCACATGGATTCCCAACCATTACATTCGACGTGGCAACATGGACTACACTACGAACTCGGCCTGTTGATTCATCTGCACAGGTGGAATATGTATTCGTGAATGGAGCCTGGGCGAAACTACTTAGGCACGACTCTCATCGGGTGGAATCTCCACCCATTGTTGCCAATACCAGGGGATTGGTACAGGGACTTCTTGATACCTTGTTGACAAGCAAAATAACTTATGGTCTACGCCAGAAACAAATACCACACAGTGCTGTGTTCTCGCACATATTCCTTACATTATTGTTTGCGACGTTGATTAATTGTTTTCAAAGTTGGAGTAGATACATCGTGGGTATCAATTATTGTCTCACTGTTGAATAACCGACAGTATTTCTTGCTCAATGTCCTCATTTGAACTTTGGTGACTGTCCTCTGTTACATTCATTTGTGTATTTTTTTTTCACATCAGGCATACATGAGTGCCGCAGTTTCAAATTACACACACATATATATACTGTCTTGAAGTTCAGAAAAATGTGACTCGTGACCCATAGCCAAAGAAAGTAGGGCATTCTCATACGTTCTCTGACGTGACAATAGATCGTAATAAGGATGAACATGAAGCCTTTCCTTTTGGGATGAAGAACATAATCACCGTCATCCAAACACACAATAACATTCTCTCTTCCTCATGACAGCTAAGCTAACCTTTCGATACAAATGTGTATTTCCTGCCCCCGGTTGTTATGCAACCACGCATAGTTACGAAAAATTGTTTGCCATAGGCCATCTGTTCGAGATTTCGACCTGCCGCAAACGAATTATTGTTCGTTGCTTGATACTCGTCCTATTCTACAGAGTTATGAAACCTCTCCACTAGAGTCAGGCTTGGCGCTGCTGATGCAGCGCACTTGAAAGTTGAGCGAGAGAATGTTTGTTTGGCAACAACACGTATTGTGAATTGCTATCATATGGCTGCTGTGCTTCGCTCTTTGGCATTATTTTAGTTTATTCGTTTGTATTTGAGAAGAAAATACCAATCTCCTGTGCAGCTCACGGTCGTACTAAGAAATATAAGAAAGGAAGTTATGTATCGTTTCACAAATAAATGATCATTTTACATTATTCCGTGAAAAAATATTTCATTATGTAAAACGCTCTTTCGTGTAGTTTATGTCTGCTAGAAATATAAAAGAAAACACAATTCTTTGATTAGAATTATTTGATGCAAAGATATTTTATCATGTTAGATCTATAGTTTTAAAACTGTCGCATAGTTATAAAGAGAGATATACATAAAAATAAGTATTCTTACATTCAGAAATAATGGATCGTTTTCATTTAGGCCTATTGGAATTAAAGTAGTTATATTCGTGTAGAAAAAATATATCTGTCTATTTACAATGTAAATAGTTGTAAGCCCATAATGTGCTGTTGAATATTATTGATGGCTTTAGGCACCTAAGGCTCAGGTCGGGATAGGGGAGGAAAATGATTCAGGGAGATGTCGGCCAGGGCCTATGTTCAAGGTGCCATGCCTGCATTTGCCTGGTGTGACTGAGCCAAAAATCTGAAGAAAAAAACTCACAAGGGAAGTAAGAATGACCTCTTATCGAAACCTACAGT
The DNA here is from genome assembly GCA_022664845.1 of Lepisma saccharinum. Lineage (NCBI taxonomy): Eukaryota > Metazoa > Arthropoda > Insecta > Zygentoma > Lepismatidae > Lepisma > Lepisma saccharinum. The sequence goes on from JAGDQP010026766.1 coordinate 10,371, forward strand.
AAAATTTCACGCAGAGGAAGCAAGTCCCACAGAAAGACCATACACAAAAAATCAGCTGCTCTTTTGAACTGGAAATACCCGAAATGGCATGTTGAAATGTCGTCACCACTGTCGGCAAGTGCACAAAAATAAATGCATTACGACCCCTTGTAAACTGCGTGTTAATGAGAAAACGTGAACAACAACAACGTGGGTACATACTAGACCTAGGAGGAGGTCGTATGGTAGGGTGGACCTTAACGGCGGCCATCTTGAAATCCGCTATTTTGAATTCAGGTCAAGTTTTTGAAAATAGGAATAGGGTAATGTGATACATGATTTTGAACTAGAATTTAATCAGAAAAACAATGGTGACGTTAATTTTAAGATATGCGCAGGTGCTAAAATGTTACAGATATATTAATTGTTTATGTTTCCGTTGTGAACAAGTCCCTTACAATACGACACCTTCTAAACTGCGTGTTAATGATAATAAGTCAATAACAACATTGTGGATATATATATGAAGTCGAAAGGAAAGTCCATGATAAGGGGGAACTTGACTGCTACCATCTTACATTCCGCCATCTTGAATCTGACACAAAATTTGTAACTAGAAAGCATAGAGTGCGACATCTCATTTTAATAGCAAATGTTCATACCAATCCAATGTATGCCTATTTTTGCTCTATCGTTAACCAGTACGAAGTTAGACCTGTGTTTTATGTGCACTAAACAAAAGAGGTAAGAAAACAACGATAACGAACGCTTCAAGGGATTGTTCAATATGTTCTCCATTCCCGTTTATTGTTAGTCATTTTGCGTTCCGAGTCACGCCCAAGCTTCAGCAAAGTGATAACTGGACTGTTAACACATGCAGTGTAAATTAGCATGTTACCCATTTAAAAGAGCGACGTATTGACTTTGGTACACAATCACAACAGTCCTAACTTCGTACTGGTTAACGATAGAGCAAAAATAGGCATATCTTTGGATTGGTGAGAACATTTGCTATTAAAATGAATTGTCGCACGCTATGCTTTCTAGTTACAAAATTTGTGTCTGATTCAAGATGGCGAAATTTAAGATGGTCGCAGTCACGTTTCCCCTTATCATGGACTTTCCTTTCGACTTCATATATATCCACAATGTTGTTATTGACTTATCATTAACACGCAGTTTACAAGGGGTATTAATGCACTCATTATTGTGAACTTGCCGGCAGTGGTGAGCGACATTTCAACATGCCATTTCGGGTATTTCCAGTTCAAAAGAGCAGCTGATTTTTGTGTTTGGTCTTTCTGTGGGACTTCTTCCCCTGCGTGAAATTTTACTGTAGGTTTCGATATGAGCTCATTGTTACTTCCCTTGTCAGTCAGGGTGATCGGCCGCTGGAATGTGCCTGTGTTATGATATGCTTTGAAATAATACCTCTCAGGGCCCTATTGCAACAGAATGATTAGAACAAACCTATAGGTAGTTGCTTGTTTGTAAGAGTATTCATTGTGCATTTATACATTTCTTTTGAAATATGCATGTAACATAAAATATTTTTGTTAACATAGTTTATATCTGTATATATTTCATAGTATATGGGGCAAGACTTGGAGCCCGGAGCATGGTAGAGCAATACAACCGGGCTATTTTGAGTGAAACACAATGTACCAGTAAACACAAACATATATCTCCTTGAATAAAAGTAAGTTATTTTCCGGAATTTATGAACTAAGAGTAATTGATTTTTGCGGACTGAATTTTTATCAAAAATAGATATCTTCTTTGAATAATACCGTAATTGGAAATTAACGTAATGTATATGCGGGATGAGAACATATTTCGGAAATAATTCATAGTTTTTCAGTTTACAGTAAACATGTCTTCGAAGTTGTATTTATATCTAGGAACTTAAATTCCTATAATTCAAAATATTTCTTCAGTTTCCTCGAGGTTTATTAGTATTTTAATACAAACTATGCCAAATAACTTCAGTCCATATGTTCTTAGTTCCCTTATGTTTCTCCGGGTAAAGAAATAGGAAGTATAGCAATGTGGCAGTGAATGCATAAATAATCCCATCATTTGTGTCCTAAGGCTGCATGAAAACAAAGCAATAGTAAATTGGGATGAATGTGTGAAAACTTAAATCCAATCCATAATATACTTGCTTTGTAAAACAAAAACGACATTAAAAAATCATGAAAATCAACTGAATTTTTTTTCAAAAAACTTCACACAAAATAAAACTATTTTACAGCACTATATACTCTGATTCTTTGCTGTTTGTTTATAGACCCATTATCAGTGGGTTGCACAGGAAGGAGAAATATTTAATCTGCACACCTTTTATTAAAGTTATTTCGTCCGAAAACAACCGTAAAAAACAAATGTATATTGTGTAAAAAGGAAATGGCAGGTGTTGGTGCCCGAACGAGAGCCCATTTCAAGAAGTGTAATTCATATCGCGATCAGGTCACTAGAGAATTTTCCTTCATTGTTCCTATGGCTGGCGCTCTGAGGTATACTCAGCCTCCCATGAAACTGAGTACCACAGTGTTCTTTGTATTCCTAGGCAGTTTGGGAGGTACTGACCACTCCGAGCGTGGAACTGACCACCCCACCTCACATCGTGGGGTTGGTCGAGAATATGTGGATCGCTACCTCCACATACCCCCATGCCCCATTCACGGCGCGTGCGCATTGCACAGAATATAACATTATCGTTTTACGTTTTATGTAATAAATAACTTTGTCACTGAATTTTAATTAATAGCAAATTTTATCAAATTTAGTAAAATAGAACCTACAATTTCTAGTAAATGTTTATGAATTGACCGAAAGCGCGATTGAAACCTTGTAGATGGAGTATCTATCATAGCTTCTACCAATTATTTATTTTTAAGAAAATGTTGAAAACGTTTTAAACGTCTTAAACGTGTTAAACGCTGTTTTTGCAGTCTATATAAAACGTATTACAAAATAACATAAAAAACCACGTTATAAACATTTTTTTTGTTTTCTTTCTAAAAAAAACATGTTTTACTTTTCCAACCCTGGCTGTAGCTATTGACGGGTTATGTTGGTAATGTTTTGCTGCAGTTCAGCTGGTATATATGTGTTGTTTGTATACTTATTCTGCTCTAATTGTCCCCAGAGACAAAAAACACAGGAGGATAAATCCGTGAAACGAGTGGACCCAAACTCCTTGCTTACTGTGCGTTCTTCTGTTAACATGTAATCCACCAACGCCAGAGATTCGATCCAAGACTGGCATGCTCATTCTCAACAGAATAGTACCACGTATTCTGTGTATTAACAAAATCCGATAAATGAAACTATACTTCGTCGGACATAAAGTACATAAGAGGGTCCAAACGTCCGACCGTAATCATGGTCAGAAACCAATTACAGTATGCAACTCGTTTACGTGTGTCTGACTCCTGAAATTCTCAGACACATGTTACGCGTTATGGTTTCAGTTTCAAACACTTCAGTACACGCTGACACATTGTTGGTTTCACTACGATTCGCTGGGATAGTTTCCGGGTAGACCTTATCGACCTTCGTGCTATCCTCTACTGATGATCACGGACGCCCTACTGAGTTCAGACAATATTTGATTTTCGCCTACTCACTTTCGCGACAGATCTGGTTTGAAGCTATTGCTTAACCAATTTCTGAACGCTACATTTCGCAAGTGGTTCTTAGGTGTCTGGCAATGAAGGTCTCTTGTGTGTTCTTAACTGCTTCGTTCGTACATATTCTTTTACCCTTACGATTCGCTGCTGCACCAAAGAGACCAACTTTTCGACGCGACTTATTTCAGAGAACTTGTAAGCAGAGATTTCCAGCTAAACAACTGCACATCGGACGGCGCCCACACCAGTGTTAGCTCGTGCATTATTTACGTTTTTAATCCCAAAACTTTCATGTTATACAAGAACATTGAGTAAATAATAGTGCATTATAACCACGCCGGGCTGCTTTTGTGTGGACTAACCTGTATTTACTGTACGGTTGGAGGTAGAGACAAAAGTTGCTAGTCTACTTTCTGCTGTGTAACCTGTAAGGAGGACGCATGGGGACGCTTATAAGGGAAACGAATTTGAACAGGTATGAATTTTGCGGTATTTGTTGAGTGAGGTGAACACGCTGATCATTAAATTGATTACTACTTCTAAATGACTAAAGTAGTTAATGTGTCAAGAAAACGGAAATCATATCATCCTAAACTAGTAAGTATATACCCGTTCTGAGTTCCCTTACGAATATGCTATGTTGGGATGATGGATAATCAAATACCGAAGTTATATGGATAAACAATCAAAATTCACAACTATTCAAAGGAAAGTTTATGAATAATTGCTGGTGTTTGTGTCTGTAAAACATTTGAGGTACAGACAATCATTATGTTGTTAATTATGGACGAAATAGGGACAAATTAATAGAGAAAAGCAACTTGAAATGCGTTGCTCTGATATATTCAAATAAAGTTCCTCTCCCATCTCTTCACATTAAACTGAGGTTAATGAAAAATCTTGTGAAATCTTTGCAGAAAATGAAACTTGCTTAAGGTATTCGAAGGATTTTTTAACAATAGAATAATTATGGGAAGTTGTATGGGAACATGTTTAAGGACAAAACTTTCACCTGTCGAATTAGCCGCTTGGCTTTCATTCAAAGCAGAAGTGACTGGATTTCCGGAGAAGAGAAAGGTGGAAATGTATAAATTTATATTTTCTAAGCTATTGAAGTAATGCAATGCATATTACTTATAAACGATTATTTAATTGAATTTGACACTTTTTTGGGGAACTTTTAGCGCGTCAATAGATGTCAGCGTTACCTATTATAAAGTTTAATTATTAATTTAAGCAAAGACTTGTTCTATAGATCTCACTGTACACAAATTTTATAACAAAACATAATTTTGTATAGCATCAGTATAACATTTAGCTTGAAAAAACTCAACAAGCTAATTTTCCATACTCTTTATTTGCATTCGGGAGAAAAAGTCGTCACGAAATTGTGATTTATTTGCGCTTGATTTAATAAATATTAAGCCTAATGTTTCGTTAGAGTTTTCGATTTAGAATTTTTGAAGAAGTACATGATGAGTTTTCTATGCTCGTGCTTCAATTTGGCAACTATACTCCTTGTTAACAAAAAGAGGGTAGAGTTCCATGTTTTGTTTCAGTTTAAAGCATTGCACATGTTGAGTGATGGTATGCTTTCCTTGCTAACCAATTTATTAAGGAGACCAGGTGAAAGTTTGTACTTGAAATAAATATTAATCGCTAATATACAAAATGAATATAATAAATTTCCGAAAGTTACTATCTCGCTCAAAGACTATTTTAGTAATGATAAATTGATACAATTTAAAAGTTGGCTCATGTTTAATATATTTAATTTAATAATACTTAAAAATTTACATCGGCTACAACATCTCTTCAAGTTATGAATTCTGCTCAGTGTAATAAAGTTAAGAAGAGCCACAACCCCAAATCGTACTATGCTGAACAGATCATACTGTTAAATTTTAATTTAATACTGTCAATCTTTATTTTCGGTTCGATGGGATTCTCATATTCCAATTTTTTAATCTTCCTTTTGTTAATTTCTTAAGTTATCCTGCGTTTTGTTGGAATAGCTTCAATATAAAAAAAATGACCCTATGTTACGAGACATCTAAATCCCACCACAGGCCTTTTATAACCTTTTTGCTGACCTGGAATATATCTTCATTTATTATTTTTTAATAATCTTTAACTAAATTGCCCAAAGGTTTTTACATGAGCTTATATAGATAGTTTAAGACAATACGACTAAAATTCGCTTAGTATCTGGGAATTAATGTTTCTATTCAATTCAACAACTTCTAATATCGCGATTAATTCAAGGAAATTGAAATTGAAAATATACAGAACGGTTATTCTGCCGGTATTACTTTACGGTTGCAAATGTTGGAGTACGACCCTAGCAGATAAACATAAATTACGTGAATTTGGAAATAAGGGTTTGGGAAAGATATACGGACCGAAACGCGACGAGATAACTGGAGAGTGGAGGAGATTGCATGATGAAGAACTCCACGGACTATACGATTCATCAGATTATAAAAATAATAAAATCGCAACGACTAAGGTGGGCAGGCCATGTAGCTCTGGTGGGGGAAAAACGAAGATTATATTCAATTCTGGTTGGACGACCGGATGGAAGGAGGCCATTGGGAAGACCGAGACGTCGTTGGGGACAGCATTAGAAGAGATCTTCGAGAAGTAGGTGTTTGTGATGAAAACTGTCTTGATAATGCCCAGGATAGAATCCAATGGAGAACGTTTGTTACAGCGAAGATGAACTTGCGATTTCAGTAAGCCATAGTGTTAGTTAGTTAAGGCAATAGGATAATTCATCCTCTCAATTTTTTTATATTTTTGTAGGTCGTAAATGATAGCGTTGTGGAAATTCTATTGCTTCACTCTGCATTCATCACTACGAATAGAAATACCATATTCAGTCCATATAGAGAAAATTTAAAATGACAAATTATAGACGAGGTGTTTTTAATGTGTTAGTTAAACACTGTTTGATATTCACAAAAGTTTTACAAACCGCAGTACGGAGTGGAATGTACTCTCCAAATACGGAAGACTCCCCATTTGCAGGGGGAAACTTAACCGCTGCTCGTCAAAAAAGTAAAGATTTACATCTATCGCCAGCATTATGGGCAGGCACACTAGAGAGAGAGAGAAAGAACATGCATGGAATTTTACAATGGGATTCAACTTGACAACGACTTTCCAAGTCTCCTTCCACCCTCCCGCCTTACCGAAACTTTTTAACAGCTTTATTAAAGCACAATTCCTGCAAATACAGAACTGGGAAATTACCATGTAGGATCTTTCTATTCACTACTTAGTGGTTGTTTATGTTTCTCGTTTTTTTTTCCTGCCCTTGGATTAACAGTGATTTTGAATTAACCGTGGATATTAACTTATATTATCTCGGTAGATTAGGTGCCAACTGTAATACATTCTCAACATACCATAGATAATGCTATTTACTTTCACATCTTTCTTTTAACCTAGGTCAGCGAAAACCACAGATGCATAAACATCATTACTAAAATTTAAATTCAGTTAGAAAGTCATTATTCTGACGACAATTAGGGAAGCCTTTAAAAAATAATTCAAAAATAAATTAATGAAAACCTTAACCACCTACCTTCCAAGTAATGTTCTGATGTACAGGATCTTAGCTAACAGTATACGAAGCGGAGGTTTCTTAGCTGGTTCGAATTGAAAGGAACGTTTTCATTAAAATCAACTAAATTGAAACGCGAATTAGCCTACATCCGTCATATACCTAAGGTGTAACGTCGCTAGATTATCTCAACTTGGAAAAATAAACTGTCATCAGGATCGGAATGCCTGTTTTTCTCCTATTGCCGAACTGAATTCCTCTAACTTAGATTGCCGATTACGTGTATCCTGCCGATTACGCGTATCATCTAACTTCGATTGCCGATTGTAGTTTTCAAAGATTTTGTTTTCACCAGACGAGTCACCGCACGGTATATCGCCTGTTACGAGGGATATTTAATACGTAAGACCCGATTGTCAAAAGAATCAAAACTAGTAAACATTGTACTATACATTTTTGTTATTTCGTCTGTAGATACTAAGCTATATTTCTTCATGTTTGTTTAAACATTTATGATAATGTTCGACAAGTTTTTGTATGTCCACGTCGTAGAAATTACCCACTGTGACCGAAGACAATCTTCAACCGTTGTTTTCACTCCTTCATCGGCGTCAAACCATTGACCATAGAGAAACAGCTTCAGGAAATTCCAGTGACAACGTTGAATTCGTGAAACGTCCGTTTTCATGGGCTGTTGCGTCAACTGCACGTGCCATTTTAAAGGTCCGTCCGATCGCGGTTCATCACAAATATTGTCCTGCCCGTTCTTCAACGATCGTACCATTTACGCACCTTGCTGTCACTCATTGCATTCGGCCCGTATACCTCACATATCTGTCGATAAATTTTCACTGGTGACACGTTTCTTGTTGTCAAAAATAGAATAAAAATGCAGTCACAAGCAGGTGATTTCGCTGACGTGGGCTTAAAAAAAACTTGTCGAACGCTATGATAAATGTTTAAAAAAACATAAAGAAAAATAATTTAATGTATACAGATAAAACAAATCAAAATATACACTGTAAAGATAGGTGACACAACGTTCATCCAAAAAATGGAGACAGCTGAGCTGCTTCCACTTTTTGGATAAACCTACATTCAGCCAGTTTTCGGTTGAACGTTTTACTTTCTGTAAAATTTCAAAATGCGAATATATATATGACTGTTCCAGCGTATTTCATTCAAGCAGAGCATTTTTTTAAAGTAGAAAAGAATAAAAGGTAGTATTCCTTTAAAATTAAAAATTAAAAAAAACATGGAGTGGTTGAGTTTCGATCCAGAGTCCACAAGCACACTGGTCAGACGCTATTGCCGCTTAGCTACTTTTTTTTTAAGATGAAACGCACCCTAACCGAATGCGTCACCCAACTGGTTTAACTCTTACAACTCTTGCAACTCTTTTAACTGATTTTTCCTAACTACGGATAACACAGTTAAAATCACATCCATGCCATAGGTGGGATTCGAACCCACGATCCTTGACTCGACAAACTAGCGTGCTAGACCGTTCGGCCATCTGGATCGGCTTCGAAGGCAGTTGGTGATAACGGTTTTCCGAGTGATATCAATAGCTAGAGTTTTACTGCGAAGGAGGTTAATCATTAACACGTTTTTGATTTTACTACGAGGAATGTCTCGTGAAAAAAAGAGAGATACGTTTGCTACAATGTAAAGATTATACCTAACTTGATTTATCTTTCCGCCAATGCAATCCTTGAAGTTCTCGGTACACCAGTGAACTGTTTACTGTTCACAGTGTAAAGGCAATACAAACACTCAAAATGGCGGGTCGTTCAGTGACAAGCAAGTAACGTTACTCCTGTTACTGGATTGTAGAATATCTAACTAAGGCTTAAACTTGATCCACAAAAGTACGTAACCTCAAAATTGCCAGTTTAGCTAACATTTCGATCAGAAAATGACCTAATTTTAAGCGTAAAATAAGTTGAACGTTTACGGACAAAACACTTTGGCCAGTTTCAACATATTTTCAGTTAACGTTAAGCTATTACAAAGAAAATGTTAAACTGTAAAATGGAGTTAATTTTACCAATCTTTCCACTAGAAGGCTTACACTATATCCACGTTTAAGAGTAAATACAACAAAACGCTAATTTTCAACTTTTATTTTTCCATAAAGCGGAGTAACTTTCATCAATTTCGTGTTTCCACTTTTTACAGTGTATGGCACTATCTTTACTTGTTTTGTTTCTATTGACAATTGGACCTTACTTTAAAATAGCACTCGTAGAATCTAAAAGAAATTAACCACCTGGCAAGTGTGGGGCCTTGTATGTTATTCCTTTTAATTTTGGTGTACTATCTTTTGTTCAAATTTGTTATTTCCTTATTTATTTATCCGAATTTACCTCTTGACAGAACAATGATTATACGCCGATGTTCCGCGATAATTTATTGAATCAGAAGCATTGATTCCGCCAGACTTCCCTTTGAGGGATGTCATCCCCCAAATTATCGAGAACAGCCCCATAACATTAAAAAAATTAAGATTAAATATCGATAGAAACAGTGCAAAACTCGACTTACGCACTCAAAATATTGACTTTACACCCCCACCAAATTGAAAAACCCTTACGGACACCAGATCGAAGAAGATTGGTCTATCGACTATTCTACTCTGTATCGACAAAATTATCCTTCCCTAGCCAGAATTTGAGGGCTATCTTTTGAAATGAATAACAACCATTTACAAATAACAAAAAGGTTTATTTTCCTATACCGCATAAAGATATGCTGGTATTATTCTAGGAATAGCCACGCAATATTCCTGTTTCCTGTGCACAATTTTTACAGACACCTGAATATCAACGTTATTCCTTTGGAAGTTCCAGGTATTTATGCTTTTGATGGTATTTATGCTTTTGCAGATATTCTGAGAATATCCAGGAAATGGCAACATAGAATATCATCTGAATATGCTCAGAAGTAAATGCTACGATTTATTTGCATAAAAAAATATTATAAACGTTATTTAAGCCGATTCTTTAAATGATAATACGAAGCAGTCATTAGCCTTCTTTTGTAATCTTCGGCAAGGTTTGATAATAGTTGGTTTGCCCTAAACAAAAACATATCTGTAAATGGTCAGATATTAGGAGAAATACCATTTGAGTGAAACAAAATTTAACCATCGTAAACGAGCGCATATTCCTGTTCATGGATCCTAATTAGCAGCAACTACGTCACTAATTGTCTTTACTATACCAGAACCTCCGCAACTATACTACTAAGGAGATAGAAAACAGGGTTTTGGATTTTGATCAATTAAAACCGTTTGAGGTCTTCTGATTCATAAAAATTGTTCTCTCGTAAACTGAAACATTAACAAAACCCCAAGTATTACTAGAATACACTAGTTCAATAATGCACATGTTTTTATTTCTCCTCGCACTACTTTTATTCAACAGAGAGTTTCATGCTTATTACATGTCTTTGAGTAAATATATTTGAGAGGTCACGAGTCAAGCGATCAGATGAAGATCATCGGACATTGAGCATAATTCATTTATATACATCACAGTTACAACACTTCTGCGCAAAGGAATATAAGTAAAAAGCACTAGGTGTTCAATATAACTTCTGATCCTAATACTAAAAAATCGGAACTTGAGGGATGTTAGTGTCTTGCTTTCAAATAACCGATTGTAACAATCTCTTCATAAGAATGGTTGAAAGTTCGGAGCAAATTTTAACCGTAGAATTTCAGAATGTAGACGATTTTGTTCTTGAAATTTCAAAGTTGTACTGCGAGTTGACAGATTTGAGAGTTGTCTGAGTTCCGAAGTGCATAACTGACGTATACTTGGTTCCGTAGCCAGTTTATAAACCGATGAACTACAGATCACAAGACCGAATCACTGAAGACTGCGAAAATATTCAACTGCACATCAAGGAGAGAGTGTAGTTGAATATAGACAGGACGTAATCAAGATAATATTTTTCTAAAACCACTGTAAATATATCATTAATTCGCTTTCTTTAATTAAAACCGTAAATTATCTCAGCAGATGGTGATGGGCCATCGCGAACCAATAGCGATGTCCGGTACCAATCGGCATCTATTTTGGTTATCGGTAATATCGTCAAAATCTTTTGCTATTCAGTATTGATTGATACTGGAAAACAATATCGTTTATAATTGCATTATTCAAATCGGCCGACATCGATGTGCTACTTGGACCGGCCTGTGGTGTAATTACCCAAAAGGTTTTAATCTAATTGAAAATTTAACCGAGCCGGAATCCATAGTCTAAACCAGTCTTTAAGCTGAGAAATACGATTGCCGTATAGCACTTTTCTAGCACCATTCGGGTAGCACATAGCTGATTCTCAGCTAGGAAAGATATCGGAAAGTTAGTCTACATTGCATTCATTGTAAACACTCTCCTAAAACTGAGCTGACACTGACAGGCTTAATCAAACCATTGATTAAGTACTAGTACGGGGTATGCCATCGTAGCTAACAGACCACATAATCTATATTTTGAACCTTGTTCGAAGCTAAGTTCAACTTCAAGTTAAGTATTTGAAATTCAATTACGGGATAAACATTAACATGTTTAAGTCTGTCTCATGTCTGAGTTATAACGTCTTCTCGGTGAACTCTCATCTGAAAATGGATTACCGATATTGGGACTCAAATCAACCTTCTTAGCTATTGGCGATATGAAATTCGACACGCTAGAAAATCGTTACCCGTTTTCCTGACTGAGATTTTCTTTTTTTAAGGAGACTGGCGAATACCTGAGCGCTACAATATTCAATCCTCTTCAAGACATCATATCTCATAATGTGATAAAATTATGGAACAGGTCAAATTTAATTATAGCACGGGCATAGACATCCCATCAGTGCTTCTCTAAAAATTTCATAGCTATCCTCAGCAAAGAAGACTTTTAGAAGTACCAGTTTCAAACAAAACTTCTTTCTTCGTAGATATTTATTATCTGGACGAGCTGAAAAGCTTAGTTCATGTTCTTAAAACATAATGTATATTTGTTTATTTTTAGTAATTTTCACTCCTATTTATCTGTGTTACAATTACTGTTTGACTGTCATTATAAACTATGTATTATTAAAGGGAGGTAAGATAATTTGTGGGAATGTATTTCCTGTCACCTAGTGGGCGATCTGAAATGCTATTTTCTCTTTATACTATGTGTTCACTTTAATACAGCCTTGATCAAGAAATACATAAAATCTCTTTAAGACTAGATAAAGAAAATAGTTTTAGTTTGAATTCCTATTTTTTATTTCCTTATCTTGTTTTTATTTCACAGTTTATACACCGTATTAACACCACTCTTTCTCAGCTAGTCAGCAACGTATTTTTAACATAAGCCAAAGGCGGTGGCTTGGAATGTTATTCGGATTAATTTCCTTGTAATATCTTTCTAGCAAATGTATTAACTTTATTTTGTGTCTGTTTCTACAAACGTTAATTTGGTTTTTAATAGAAGAGTAATTCCTAACCCATGTTCCGCGATGATTGACTGGAGATACCACGAATCAAAAGATAATGATCAAGAGACTCCTTTTATTTATTTCTGAATTTTGATTTTGACCTACCTCATGATAAACTTTAGGAAGATGATCCAATTTGTTAAACGTTTTCACACGACCTATTGCGATAATATCATCATCCCTAAAATTCTCAAACAATTTTATCAACGCTGAAGAAAGTCATTCATCAAAACAAGAGAACACATGACCATAGTTTAAATAACATATCTGCGGAACCACTAAGGCTACAAACACTAACCATTGTTAAGACAGTCTTATGAGTCATAACAATTTCAGTGGTGTTATAGTATAAAGTACGTAACTTCTAACATATTTTACTTTCTTTATGGCAGAAACCAGTTATTTCATTAAGTTGAAACATTAATAATTAAAGCTTTGTACTTTCATATAGCATTTTGATAAAGCTATCAAGCAGCAACCACCTTTTAGGAAATGTCATGTTCTCTAAGTTGAGTTAACCTCACATTTTATAAATACAAATTATTATTTTAATTGTAAGGGTCGTTTCCAGTGACATTTCATTTTTCATAACGACGAAACTACAGGTCAGAGAGTGGTAGACACTTCAGAATCTGAGTGTTAGTTGCCTCTGCATGTTTGTCACTTATTTATCGCTTTGTCAAAGCACGATTATTGTTATATATGATGTATGTATGCTTTAATTGTTAAATACTTTCGAGTAACGTGTTTTCTTCAATACAGATTGAATTGGAAATTAATTGTACATCATCTAAAGAAAATGAAATCAAATGTCATTTTTTGTGGATTAATTTATAAAAGTTTCTTATAGTTACACTACGAGAACCACCTTTCTCATTCACGAAGGGAGGATATTTTTTTTTCGTCATTTGACCAAAGAAAGTCTTGGTTAAACCCAGGATGTCCATAAAAATATGTTTAAGGCTTAAATCATATTTTCTTCTTGGTATACCGAAATTTATATGTACATTCAGAGTCTGTCCAGACCTTCTTGAAAATGAAGGTAGCAACGCTGAGCTTGACATATACTTATGGTATAAATAAGTGAGGAATTTGAACAAACCAGTACTTTTGAATTTACTTGTTTACGAAGACTCATAGTCAACGTAGCTCAAAATAATTCGTTATGATATTTATTATTCTACTGGTAAAATTAAGGAAAGCTTGGAAACCTGATAAAGATACCCACCGGATGAACGGAAAGAGCAAACAGCTTGTGCATTTTGAGAAGTCAGATATGGTAAATCGCTCGAGATGTTTGTCATGTGTTGTTGCAAGTGACATGAAATACATCAATTTCCTCTGAAATAATGCACATGCATATAAAACCGATGGGTGATTTTACAAATATTCCCTAACTTAACAGCGAAGGAATAAAAAACAGACGTGAAACGTTTAAAGAAACTTATATACTAAATACAATATAGTGTATTTAGGAGCGATGGGATTTTCCATTAAATTTGTTGAAAGGAACACTGCTTTTCATCATTTTACTAAACATTTAAGTAACTCTTTATCTTTTTACAACGCGCTTTCCTGTAATTAATTATCACAAAGTTTTCAATATAATCACTTGTCACCTGGTCAGTTATTTGAATGAATTCATTGGTACTTTTATTAAAAACAGATTAGTACGTAATTTAGATAACTATATTGAACAGGAATATGGTTACCAACTTTTCGCTGAAAATAGGTAACTAGGAAGCTTTCTCTTTAACCCGGACAATAAAGGGTTTATTGTCCGCCATAATAACGTACCTAGGTTAGGTACAAAAGGATCCCTTTTAAATACAATAAGCTGTAGTAATTATATTTACCACAATTCTATTTTCTAAAAGATTGTGCATAGCAAAGGTTCCCTTCTCCAATCTGATTTTCTAAAAAAGTATTTTGGATGATTTGTACACGAACGGAATTAGAATGTGCAAGTGTTTTTATGAGTATGATACTTTTAGTCAACGTTGTTTATTTACGAGCCTGAATTATGGAGACAGAGTCTAATAACATCGTAATCTCCTCCCATCGGAGCATACGCAGATCGCATTTCGTGGTCTATCGTCTTGAATGCATTATTTCTAGGCTGGTTTTCACTGCCCTCTCTCATGAAATGATTGTTGTTCGTGTCATCGAGCTATGCTCTCGTTAAAACATGAATATTTGTTAAAAATGTTTCAAAAGAAATTGACCGAACGTAAGCTTTGCTTCAACATCACATTTCAGACCTATGATATTGTGACTGCCCTATCGCTACTCGCCTTCCTGTTCGGGCACCTGTCCGTAAGGGGACTATCTTGCGGTTGACGAGAGCTCAAAAGTCATCAAAAGGGAATCGAGCCTCTATTCGAACGCCAGACTACGAATAATTCTTCCCTATAAATGGAAATACTGCCTTCGAAATCAGTATGACGAAAACATGTGGGGTAAGGCCATGAACGAGCAAGAGCACTTAACGAAGAAGTCGGGACCTACTGTATATTGACCGTATCTACTTGAACACCGCGCAAGTTCACAATCCCAATACCGGCAGA
>JAGDQP010026767.1:0-25601 GCA_022664845.1 Lepisma saccharinum
TCTCTCTTTCTAGGGTTCTGCTTTCCCTGTCTCTTCTCAAAACACTCGAAAATGAAGAGTTTGGTACCAAAATAACTCATCGTTTGGTAGCCAAAAAATCTCCCAAAATACGTTGGAATTAGGAAAGACTACAATGATGTGTCCATTGCCCTGATATTCGAGGTCCTGATATCCGAACTTGGATCTGGGTCCGAAGATCCGGACATCCGAAACTCGTCCGGATATCTCAAACCCGGATATGGATATTCGCGGATCCGTTTGGCCATCCCTAGTTAACACGCCAAAAATTACAGAGTGTCAGACTGACGAATGTAAAAAAAAAAATCTAGATTGACTCTACTTAACAATACCAGTAAAATACTAATCTGAAACGCGAGACGGATTCAAACGTGTGCATAACATCGTCAGGTTCGGAGCGAATATGATATATCCGTAATTAACATATATTTTCAAGGACACAGTTATCGTGCGGGGAAAAGTTTCATAGGAACTGTGTTAGGTATCTTCAGAACCGTACCTTAGTTGATAGAAAGTAGGTTTGCGCTCAAAGTGGTCCATCCTGTTCTCTGATCTCTCTGTCTCACCAGGTAAATGTTGTGATAGTACCTTGAATATATATTTCCAAGTTTTTCCCTTACACGTTAATGATGTTAAAATTCGTCAATTTGAAATTCGCTTTCAAATGTAATTTGAGTTTCTTAAATAATATATACATTTAACAATGTGTACTTCGATTAATAAATAACATATCCCAGCAAGCCATGCGACGTCCGAATTTGGTCGGTGAAGGCGGGGTTGACAGGCAGGGAGATGTCGGGTTTTGAAAAAAAGAAAAACAAGGAGCCGACGCGACGTCTTCGGTTACGCCGCTATACCGATCCCGACGGCGGTCCGGAAAATGAACCTACGACCGAACGCCACTTATGGTTCGCGCCGACCTTTCCCAACTATTTCCCGACGACTAGTTCGTCGGGTCGCCGTTGGGGTCGGCATTTGGCTTGCTGGACTATCTAAAAAGGTTCGAATTGAGTACTAAACAGCACTTAACATTCTCAGACAGTACTTAGACTGCACTTGTTTTTCTGTTATTCATACTCTTTGCTGCTTCGTAGAAATTCCCAGTCCCAATGGATTGTGCTTTTATGCAATGACATACACAAAATTGCGTTTATAGTCATCAGTAGTATTTAGTGCTTGTGCTGAAAGAGTATCGTTTTACGAAGCATGAATAGCAGGAAGTTGAATACAATATGTCTTTTGTATTTCTTGGTAGGATGTCACAATCGACACTCTCACGTTGCAAGGTTTGAATGCCCATCAGCTCACATGATCAGCGTAGATCACAGGATATTACAACTCCCTTTCATTCTTTATTAGTCTGGTTCTTATTTTCAAAGCTACAAAACAGTTCATATATCCAAACAAGTCAAATAAAGTTAGATTAGGAGGAAATTATAAGTAATAATAGTCTTGTTGACGACACTTGCAGGCTTGAGTCTTGAATGTTCTCAAATCAACTCTTCGTCACATGACCACTATTCATTGCCTCTAGTATCATCAAAACACTGTGTCGGATAATTTCACGAAGATTGTCGATCGGACAGTTTGTCTTCTTCTCTTCCTGATGAGAGTGGAGGACATACAATAAGTCTCTTTACGTCCAAACAACAGAACTACACATTCTGTTTCGAAAAAGTTAAGTCTTCCGACGGAATACTCTACCATAAAGCGGTCTCTTATTACCAGTTTCTGTTCGGGAAACTGCCCAGCAAAGGAAGAGACAAGAAGAAAACTTCTTGTTGCTATGCCCTGGGTCTCGTCTATTGTCTGATTCATGTTCCGTCCTTATGTTTCTTTTGTGGAATTTGAGTTAGTAGACGTCAAATTTATTTTAAGGTCTTTAAACACTTGAGGCTCAAGCCGATAGTCATTTGGTTGGAATTGAATTCATTTACGTTTAGGCATCTTTGGCTCAGGCCAGAATATAATAGGGGAGAGGATGTGAAAGGCCTTATTTAAGGTACTGTTTCTGTATTCGACTAGTGAAACTGAGGGAAATTCTGAAAAACCTCAGTCAGGGTAGTAGTTCGCGCTCACGTGCTTGCCCATTGCTAATCCAGAGTCCGCGACCTTACCGACTTTACCACGAGAGCTGGGTTCATTTGGTTGGAGGAATTCTAAGAGAAACTTTCCAATTTTCATTCATCGCATCTAGCAACTCTATCACCACCTGTCTGTGGATCGGAAATGTGGCAGATTAATATCCTGCACATGCCAGCTATCTTGATGCAGAATTTCTTTTATTCGTGTTGGTGTCACAAAGTGAATGGCAGAATGGCGCCCAAGAATGAGGATAAAGTCGCTGTCTCACCTTCTACTTGGATTTATATGATTTATTAACCAAGTGTAATGCGTCATAAGACACTAGAAAGCCCAGCTATGTACCCACATAGCAATTTTGACCTGCCTCACAAATGAATCAAGCTTACTTTGACAAGTAAGATAATTTATGCAAGCTTACCATATCAAGCCAAAAAGGTTTGAATAAAGTTTAATCAAGCAGTCTAGTTTACAAAAAATAAAGATTGTAATAGCCTTCACAGGACAAGAAAGAAAAACATTTTTTTTTAAATAAAAACTTTACTCCGGGTGGGAATCGATTACAGAACTACTTTCACACTAATCCGATGCTGTAGTAGCCAGACCATGGAATCACACGTCCAAGCTGGTTTTCCAAGCGTTATTTATACTTAGTTCATCAGATGGAGGAAACGCCTGTAGTTGTCGAAGATTAACCTACGGGCGAAACACTCCAGGCACTTGATGGGACTTCATCGCATTGAGCCGAAAGGAGAAGTGTAACGAAATAAAATTCAACAAGTTTGATAAGCTGCCTCGCATAATTGCTTGTTCCAACAATCTTGAATTACTTTAGTTATAACAACCAAGCCACTGACGTTGTTCCAACAAGTTTTTTTTCATGCTTGTTTTTTAAATTCAGCACAATATCAAGTTTGACAAGCTCGAAGCAAGAACCTTGTTTCAAGCTGGCATGCTATCTGGGTATGAGCTACCCATTAAATCCCAGGTTACCTCTGTGTTTGGACAAATTTCTAGCAGTTGTTATGACAACGGAGTTATGTCACGTCGAGACCTACTAAGTCCAAAAAGGAGTGTCTTTAGAGCAAAAACATAAAATAAAAATCATAACGAACCTGTTTCGTAGCCAACAAGTAATCGAACATTCCTGTTAAAGGAGCATTTCACATGATTGACTCTTTTTCGATAGTTTTCCTTCAGTAATTAAACTTGTCTTGAAATTAATAACCTCTAAAATGTTACGTTAATCTACTGTAAAAAGCCATTACAACAAAATTAAACTTTCCATACATAATGATTTTGTTACGAAGGTCGCTACTACAACATTGATTTTCCGTAGAATTACGAGCCTGTGTTTCACTGTGAGTGTTGATCTTTGATAACAGAATATATTATTACATATTCTTTAAGTATTATTTGAAGAGTCCAGAAATCGGGGTATACAAGTGTCATTTACTAATAAAAAAGTTTGAGGTAACCTTTTAGATATAACCCGAAAAATATGTGACCCGAAACTGTCATATTTTGTACAAGGGCACATTAAGATCCAAGGTTTTGTTTGTACAAAATATGACAATTTTGTGTAACATATATTTCGGGTTATATATAAAAGATTACCTCAAACTTTTTTGTTTGTCAATGTCACTTGTATCTCATGGCTTCTAGAGTCGACATTTATGAATGAATGAAACACTTAATATATATACATTTTAGGAAACTTGGTTAAGGTTGAATGAATTGTGGAAAGTCTGAGTTCCGTGCAAAGCTAATTCTCTTCTGAGATTCTTCCCAAGTTTTCCACCATTTCAACAAGGAAATACTGGGATCGTGTCTGTATTAGAAGTCTTGATGTCATCCTTTTTCAAAAGGATATGGTACTAGAGATACATAATTCTTCATACTTGCTGTGGACATTAGTTGTAGAAAACTCTATAGTCACTAATATAATTAATTAATTCAATAAATTATTTGTGGAAAGTACCTTCTCCACAATGGAGATATTATTCTAATTTGGGACATATTCTTAAGCTAAAATTGATTATTTTTAATGTGACTTTGGAGCTGGGCCCAGAGGCTCAGAGGTTAGAGTACCGAACTTCGAATCTGTACTAAGGAAGCACACAGTTTCGAGTAATGCTGTTCGCCATACTGACCTTTACTGTTCCCACTTGGTTTTACCCTATGATTGCAGTATTGGACCTAGAAAAATACTTTTGTCACTACGTTTCACTTCCCTGTGCCTGGATTAGTGCTTGCCGGGAAAGATCATCCTTCTGAGAAGTGACAGGACTAGACCATAACAACCTTTTACTTCCATAAATATAAATTTTGAAAGAAACAGGGGTTAGAATCGTGTCCTTTTTAATCTTCCTTTTTTTTTATTTAATATCAATATTTAACTGCTATTCTGAAGTCAACAATTCAAAAATGCAATTACTTAGTTATTTTTGGGGGAGTTGATTTATGATTTTCATTCTAATCGAACATTCAGCTTTTAAGGGTGCGCCTTGCAATAAAAGTGTGTTCCAAACAACGGTTGAACTTGAGTTCTGGCACAGACTAACATGCGACATCACGAAACTTGTCATTTCTCCTCCACCAAAAACCGGTATGTCGGTATCCGAAATCTCGGGAGGACGATTGAGAAATCCTGGTATCGAATTTCGGGAAATTTGGTATCGATTTTTAGGAATCCCCTAAACAACGGAAAGTTTTGAGTGTCGAGAATGGAATTCCGAAAACCTTGAAAAGTCTCGAGATTGGAATCCCTGAGATGTTCGGAAGTTCAAAGAGTTGGAAATCTAAAACGTCAATAAGTTTCCAAAACTTGTATACCAAGACGTTTCAAAGTCTTAAGAGCCGCTGGGAGATCTAGAGAGTCTCGGGAAGTCTTCAGACTCAGCAATTACTAAAATGGAAGATTTGAAAGTTTGTAATCTCGAGACATCGGAAAGTCTTGAGTCAGGAATCTCCGAGACCTTGGAAAGTGTCGAGACTGTAATTCCTGAGATGTCGGGTAGTTACGAGAGTTTGAAACCCGAGATGTCGAAAAGTCTCGAGAGTCGACAAGTCCTGAGACGTTGGGAAGTCTTGAGTCAGGAGTGCCTAGCCACTGAGAAATTCCCGACAATTTATCCTCCTGGAAATTTCTCGATTTTCTTGATTTTTTCTTTTACCTGCCCTGTCCCAAGCCGACAGGTAAACTTTCTTCTGGTAGATGAGTAACCGCATCTGCCATTACGGTAGCTGGATTATAGAGCTTCACTAAAAATCTTGACTTCCTGTGTTATAGCTGTGAAGATGAATACTTAGGGATATGCACTAAAAAGATCATATTGGTCCAGCTTTGATCACATCGGTCTGAGGATTGTGCAGCTTCCGTAATAAGACTAAGTGAATGTGTGGATTGTACTTTGAATAAAAATTAAGACACGTATACTTCCTTTCTCTTCCTCCCCTTCTCTCATGAAAAGGCTAATAGTTATTGTCAAAGCACAAATGCTAAATTTAGCATGAAAAGAGTAATTTTGTATGACACCTTTTTATATTAGGGTAGTTATATTCTGACTGATACTTTTCTAAGTGAAATTGGGTGAAAGCCGGGGCTGTAATTGTAATCACAGGAAGTAAATTTTATCAAACCTCGCTCAAGAGCATCCTCATATAAGAACTTCAGTTAGTATATGGCCAATTTTAGTATCTTTTTACTTCGGCCGGTCACGACTGTATGAGCGCAATGCTTGTTAATATTCACAAGCATTCATGCCTAAGGTGGGATTCAAATTCGCAACCTTGGAGATAATGTCGGAAGGCCAACACCACATGGTCGGCGTGACATGAGCACCCTTATATCTTGTTCTCCCTCATTCTGACCTATCCTCTTCCTCAGAACTCCAATGCACTTCCATCTGACCGACCTCATGAGATTGGTTATCTATACGTGGAATATAGTTCGTAACTCCTTTATATAGTGAGGTATGGCACACAGTTAACTATCAATTAGCAAAGATACTAAGAAACAAAGCAAGTTGTCAAGTTTCGTGAATAATGACGTGTTCAATACTTCTTGAATTTCAGACGAATGCACGGGACGGGCGTAAGCCATAGTGATGTTACCGCCCATACAATGCATTTTATCTTATCAGACGAATGCCAGAAGGGAATGTGTGAGATCATTGGAGAAGAATGTTTAAGACTTCTACTGTTTTTATTTCCTTCCAGTTCTCAAAAGTAATTTGCGTACAGTAAGAACATTATTACTGTTTACCATTTTCGTCATCACACAATGGCTATTTTGTCGCAGCGGAAATAGTCAAGGTTCTTGAAATACCAAACATATTCAGCATGACTCATGCCAGAACTAACAAAACATCCTTTGTTCATATCTTTTTTTATTACAATCTGTCCTTTCCATTTGGATCTTAGCTGTATAAGGAAAATATGTCACTTCCGTTCACCCAGCAATGAATTGTGTTGTGGTTCAACAGAGCACTTTGCTGCAGTCCCATTTAATAACCAGGATTTTTTCGCTCCGTTTATCTTGTTTCTTGCATACGAGGTGTCTCCAATATATGTCTTAATAAAAAAATAGATTTGTACCGTAACAAAGGCTGTTGATTATATAAAATCTCGATTGCTTGTTTTTAAAACAAATGTAATTTCTAAGATTGTTAATTATCAACACCATTAATTAAATGCAAGAAACGTAGTTCAAAATATACCAAGACAAACGTAACCAGAAGGGCGGAATTGGTAAACTATAGAAATATTAAAAAACACACACATTAAATTACTACGCTACTAAAAATCGTAGAAACGTGTCCAACTTGTTTACTAGAGCTCAGGGTTAATAAGGAGTCCAATAATTTCTTCTAAAAGATTTATACCAAATTTTTGTAGGTAAAGGTCTCATGGAAGAAATGATAGGATATTATGCCGCTTACAAGTCAGATCATGTACCCCCTCCCAACCCGATGCCTCTAATTCATCGGTGATGCACATCAGCCCCCCCTCCACCCGATTCCACTATTCTATTACTATTATTACTCACAAGGAAACTGACTCCAGTGGGACACGAAAATCAACATGAAACTTTCACAGTGCATTAGAGATGTGTTCCAATGAACATTCCTGTAGTACTACGTTTCGGAGTTTAGTGGAACACGAGTTACAGAACTTCAAAGTTTTCGAGATTTTGTTCTGAACGCCTGAAGGGTAGGCAACGCTTCATACATATGTGTTGAAGTTATGCATTTCCCATTCATTTTTATTTAAAAGGTTGCGCAGAAGATAATTTAAATGTTAGATTAAAGTTATTGATGAAGTTGATGTGTTAATTAATTGCTCTGATCTCTGCTTAATGCTAAAATTATATAAATATACAGGGTGAGCCAAAGGAAACTTTGCATCCTGTTAATTTCGTAACCAACTGATTTCCAGGAAGAATCCTGAAACACATTACTTTTAATTTAAGGGTGAATGTGCCATCGTGGTCAAGCATTGCATGCTGTCCCATCTTACTGTGGTATAGTGGCATAAAGTGAAATTTTCTTAAATGACAAGTGGGGCAAATGACACATCATGTCATTCCGAATTTTCCATGGGAGACAGTGATGCACCCCGGAGTTTTTCTCCATTGTATGATGGGTGATGGAGGGCGCTCATAATGTTTACTCTCGTAAATTGTATACCTTACTTACAAATTGTATGTAATTGTGCCCTTCCTTACATTTTGTAGTATTGAAGGGTAGCAATTGTGATGTATCGCTAAGAATTAATCAAGTTAAAATAAGAATCTTTTTTTGTTTTTAAAAGGATTCAAAAGAATTTTTAAAGGCTTTTTTTTAACTAGGTTTTGATTTAAGGAAACTGAATGTCTTGCAGTGCTACAACTTTTAGAATATTCAAGCTTCGAATACTTGGTAATACCAGAAACCAACGCATATTATTCGAATTTCCTTACTTTCAAGGTGTATTATTATACCCGAGCTTCGGAAAACTCGAATAATGTTAGTAGAATTAGTCTTGCAATTAAATGACAGATTAAACTGAATTAGTTGAATTCTCTTTTATGGGTTACAGTGATAATTTTCGCTATAACTCGACTGAGGGATGGCGTTCCTTGGCGATATCTCTTGCGTCACTAAGGTTGGGAAGTTAATGAGCTGAGCTTTAATTATGGTACCAACTCAACATTCGTTTTGTGAAAATAATAAAAACTCTGGATATTTTCTGGCTTGATGTTTGGTAGTGGTGTTCGAACCCACGTACCTCGCCTTCTCGACGCGCAATGTTGATCTGAAATACGCGACATTATCGAATACATCACAGTTGTTGGGTGCTATTGGATCACAAAAAATAAAATAGCATGTTTAAATTTACCACAGTAATATTCCCAGGAGTTCTTTTATACTAACGATGCCAGTTGGAACGCTCATAACGTTAAATAAAGTAAAATACTATCTTACCTATAGAGCAACTGACGTCCATCTTATTCTATGACGTCACTTCAGTGCAACCTTTTATACGGTAAATGCATAACTTCAACACATATGTATGAAGTGTTGCCTACCCTTCAGGCATTAAGAACAAAATCTCTAAAACTTTGAAGTTCTGTAACTCGTGTTTCACTAAACTCCGAAACGTAGTACTACAGGAGTGTTCATTGGAATGCACTCTAATGCACTGTGAAAGTCTCATGCTGATTTTTGTGTCTCACCGGAGTCAGTTTCTTTATCAGCACTTTTATTCTCCCCTCTCTTTCATTCGCAAAAGGTGTGGTGGATTTTATACGGATCATCGCCAAGTGTATGCGTGCGCTGCGCTTTTTATCATTCTTGGGGAGGTTTACGCGCAAGGTAGCAGCTAGACGGTTGGAAGCGTTGAAAGTATTTATCCTAATTGAAAAATCAGAGCTTGGCCTCGCTTGTTTTTTTTTCTCCCTTTGAAATTGAAAAAAATTATCCAAAATTTTACCTTAGTATTACGATGTGTATATATTACAAACAACACGGTAAGATAGCGTTGTGAGCTACATTAAAGTGATGATTTCACTGTAGCTGAAGTAGAAAACCTAACATATTTTACGTAACCTATTTGCTACAATGACAACTGCCAACAGAAAAATGTACACAAATAAATCCGAAAGAGTTGAAAAAAAAATGGGGAACTTGAACAGTGACAAATTAAGTGCATGGGGACCGGTAAACCAAGAGAATTATTCAATCGTGTCGAATAATGTGTATGCCAAGTTTGATGCGGATAATTTAAATTATCTAGAAGCAATCTTAAAAAAATCGTATTTAAAAATTGGTTGGCAACACTGAGCATTAGGCGACCTAGAGTACCTCTATGACCAGAATACTTGATGACATACCTAGGCATAAATATGAACATTTAAAAAAAACACATGAAAATCAGTGCAGTAGAAATGGCTGTTCAACTAGACAAACGTTTTATTGAAGTATTTAGAATATATAACTTTCGATGTAGTGCTGTTGAATGTAACTCTGTATATACTTACAGTGTACACCATGACCTCCCGTTTGATGTTTATTTTCTCTTGTTTCTAAAGTTATTGTTCACAGACGATGACATTTTAGCAAGAGCAATTCCTCCTGGATCAAAATCGAGCTGGCCCATTGATATAGTCTTGTCTTCGCATTCTGGAGGTTCTAGATTGGATCCCAGGAGTCGACAATCCTGACTGTAGTTTTTCAAGGCATTTTCTTAGTCATACCAGACAAGTACCGAGATGGTATCTTAAATTCAGGCCCTGGTCGATTTTTTCCGCATCTTTTCCTTCACTTTGTCCTTGCTTGAGCCATAGATGCTTAAAGGCTATATATAAATTCAAATTCCTGGACCAAAATCGCATAAATCTGTCACATACACACACACACACACACACACACATATATATATATATATATTTATATATATATATATAGGGGCCATTTTCAAATTTCTTGTACATTTTGTCTAAAATTAATCGAAAAATGCTTACTCAATTTTTATACTTTTTATTCTAGATATGCTTTACAACATGTATCTTTACAAATACAGAAATGTTTTCAGTTTAGGTAGTCGTAGAGCAATTTTTTGATTTTTTTTCACTCACTGTCCACCGTGTGACGTCACAAAAAAAGCAATAGAGTGGAGAAAAATATACAGGGTAAGTCGAAATGATGTACCCGATTTCATAAATTTATTTTGTGAAATATAATGAACATATCTGAATGTAATACATGTAGTAAGAAGGGTAACTCTCAAAGTTTTTTTCAGTCACATCACAAGTGCTCTATGTGAGCACCTCGCGTAACACGACACACATCAAGCCGATAGTCTATCTCCTACCAAACCTTGTGTAGTGTGTCACGGTCAATCTCTGCAATGGCTGCTGTGATGCGGGCGCGAAGGTCACCCAATGTTGTTGGAAGTGGTGGTACGTAAACACGATCCTTTATGAAACCCCACAAAAAGAAATCACATGGGGTCAGATCGGGGGAACGAGGTGGCCAACGAATGAGAACTCGATCCTCCTGAGATGCACTGTCTATCCAGCGCTGTGGCAATGCCTCATTGAGATGATCCCGAACGCTGCCATGGTAATGCGGAGGGGCACCATCCAATTGAAGAATGAAATCTGCACTATCCTCTTCGAGCTGTTGAAGGAGCCATTGTTGCAGCATATCAAGAAAAACATGTCCTGTCACAGTAAGTTCAAGGAAGAAAAAGGGCTCATAAATCTTTTCAGGGGAAATGGCACAAAACACATTCACCTTGGGTGAATCGCGTTGGTGTTCCACAACTGCGTGGGAATTATCAGTTCCCCAGATCCTTACGTTGTGTCTATTCACATTCCCAGAAAGGTGAAACACCGCTTCATCACTGTAACGTAACCTTTCGGGGAACCCATCCTCTTCCATTAACGTGAGAAAATCAGCACAGAAAAACGCTCGAGCAGCATAATCAGTGTCTCTTAAGGCTTGTAGTAGTTGCAAGCGATAGGATTTCATTTGTAAACGTTTCCGCAGAATTCGCCATACAGTTTTCTGTGGCATTTCAAGTTCCCTCGCTGCCCGGTAGGTAGACTTCTGTGGACTCCGCACAAAACTGGCGCGAACACGTTCCACTGTCTCTTCCTCAGCTGAAGGACGGCCAGTCGACTTTCGCTTACAGATGCAGCCCGTATCTCTGAATTTTTCATACCACGTACGAATGGTTTTTCCAGTAGGTGGGTCTCTGCCATAGTTGGTACGGAAATGCCGTTGAACACTCATCACAGAGTTGTTTACATGGTAATCCAGCACACAGAACGATTTCTGTTCTCCAGTCAGCGCCATTTTCGTTAACTGCTTCCAGCGCCGCGTAGCGGTAGACAATGCAACCACGCGGGACATAAACTAAACTCAACTAAACTTTGAACTTTTGCCTTTCCTTGCGCGTAGCTCACATTAAGACATGTTCATTATATTTCACAAAATAAATTTATGAAATCGGGTCCATCATTTTGACTTACCCTGTATTAAACTGACATGAGACAAAGATATTGAACTCGTATTTCCAAGAATTTTTCAGATACTTGAGAGATCGAGAATGGCAAATCACAAGTTAATTATAAGCGACACTACTATTATTTTAATGATAATAATCATGTGTAACAGAGTAGATGATCGAGAAGTGCACTCATCTTTGCGTTTAACTATATCTTCGTACTGGAAACAAATTATTTTTTACACAAAGCAGCTGTCAATGTTACCACCTTCTCGTTCCCATGATGCTTCAGTCGAATAATAAGTATTACCAGGACGAATTTGAAATACGTGTGAACTAATAAGCGTAACAGAGTGAAAATTTTACAGGGACATTGAAAAACAATTTATATTTTAATTATATAAGACTGAAAAAGACTGAAAAAGAAAAGATTATATTTATTGAAAAAGACTGGTTTCGTAAGCATGTCTATTCGTTTGAAGATTTTTCTGTTTCTCGTAAAAAAAATATCACTATAATTTTATGAAGTTTCCTGTAGCTATAGCCACGGGATTTTTACACTTTTGGTGCTATTAAAACATTATTATGAGAAAAATATATAATATATAAGAACTTTTGGTGTTACGCTATTCATCAAGAACACGTTGTTTCGTTTTTACGATATTTCTAGTTACTGAAGTTTATCCTATCTCAAGTTACAGGCCGTTAAGGCCCAGGTACATCAAATGTACAAGAAATTTGAAAATTGCCCATATATATAAACAAAACCCGTATATCTATTCAGACGCAGGCTTTCCCGAGGGGTTAGCGCACTTGCTTTCTATGCGCGTGGTTACGGGTTCAATTCTCACCGGGGTTTATTGAATGGATTGGTCCGGAGCCCACTTTACCAAAACCTAGAGGTCCCAACCTTAGAAGTTCCCCAGGACATTTAGGACATTAGTAACAATTCACTCTATTGACACATACATCTATCTACCTATTTATCTGTCTACCTTTCTGTCTATCTATTTACGTGCCCCCTAACTTCGCCTTCCCCTCCATTCAAGATTTGCTGGAAGAAACACTGGGGCTTACTACTACTCTAATATGTATTCTAAGTTTATTTTTCGAAAGATTTCATCCACTCCCTTCATCACATTGCTTGTCTTTTGTTTCTGAGATGTCGTGTCCCAACTTCAGCCTAGGATAAGGGACAGCAGCTGTCGGTTCTCTATCTGTCATCTCGTGTTTGAAATCTCCGTGAGACCGCTTAAAAAGACAGACGATGTTTACATTCCTCTGTGACTTCATTTTTCTCTTGTTTTTTCTTCAGTACAGGACATCAGAAGATGCCAACTTAAGGATAAAGATTTGCTCGTTGTGAGAAATGACTTGAAAATGAAAAATGGTATATCTCGTCTTTTTCTCAATGTTCTTTCTCCCTATTTTTTCTCGTTAACTTCTTTCTCGTCATCCTTTGTTGTTTACGTATTCACACACTGTTGGATCTTAGGTACTTTAACAAATCCGTGCATTAAAATTTCACATGCTTATTACTCAAACCTATTTCGATAAACGGGTATTTTCAAGTCAATAAGTTGGTTTTAACCGCGCCCACATACAGCAAGAAAAGTCACCGAGCTGCCATAGCGCAATTGGTAAAGCGTTGTATTATCAATTCGAAGGTCTTGGGAACGATCTTTGTGGCTGCCTATCCTTACTAAGGATTTTCCAGGGAAATAGACCGTAAGTTAAGATAAACTCACCAAGGTTCTAACTATTTAATTTGAATATTGGTTTCGTTTACAACCCTGTAGACATCTATGATAGATGTTCTCAAGCTTTTCAAGTGCAGGAGCCTCTTCGAAAATTATTGACCTAACTGGACCTAAATAATACGTTAGTAACTTTTCTGTTTTGTTTTCCCCAAAACCGAAACTACTCTGATCAACTATTTGCGGAAATTAGAAATGAAACATTTTATATTCGCCGAACTTCTGTGTATTTCTAGCATAAGTTATTGTCCTCTCATTGCTTTAAGAAACTCACCTCTTAATAATATGCAAATTATTATAAAGTTAGAATGTAAAAAAAAAAAAAAAATGACAGATTCTCAGCTGATATCAGATTACTCAAGTTTTCTTGTGTATTTGAAAAGGTTCTAGGTCGGTTACAAATATACACTGCTCGCCATTAAAAATGCAACGCTAAAAAGGAGATAAGATAGCAGCCCTAAATTAGGTACATAGATATGTAAGGTACAAGTAGCGAATTATTAAACTTACCACTCTGTGCAATGCGTGACAATGTGGCGACAGCGGACAGAACTACCGAAGATCAGTAGTCTGTGGGCCCACCATGGGTGCTCCGAACAGCTGCAACATGGCAAGGCATAGTGTCCTCCTGGGTTATGGTAAGCCATTCGACTTCGACACGATACCACAGCTTATCAACTGTAGCTGAAGGAGGTCGCTGGCGTGAGATGCATTGTGCAATCATGAACCTGACGTTTTCAATCGGCAAGAGATCAGGTGAACGCGCCGGTCAAGGAAGTCAGGGAACATTGTTCCCAGCCAGGAAGGTTAGGTCATCACGTGCCACATGCGGGTGTGCGTTATCCTGCTGGAATGTGGTCTCCGGCAGGGCCTGAACTAAAGAGACCACAACCGTCTCTAACATCTTGTCGATGTACTGTTAGCTAGTTACATGTCCTCCAATGCGTAGGAGATAGGAACGGAATACAATGGCATCCCACAGCATAACACCCGGTGCCGTGTCAACGTGGCGATGCAAAACGCAGACTTCGTACAGCCTAGTGCCACGGTACTGCCAGATACGGATTCGGCAATTCTGATTCTGCAGACAGAATCGGGATTCGTCTGAAAACTGGATGTTCTGCCATTCGACTCTTCACTCGCAACACTATTGTAGTCCTTCATACCTATGCTGTGTAGTCCGTGGAAGCCTTGCATGCTCTACATTTATCCTTCCGTGCTCTACATATTCTGCAAATTTTGCATTAATCCAGTGTCTAATTCTTGGTGTTGCATTTTTAATGGTGAACCGTGTATATGCATCCAAATATCATTTTTCTATGATTCTTCATTCTATTCTACGTTCTGAGAGATTTCACGTCCGGATCTGGTAGGAAAGTATCCTCGTCATTAATGTTTCCTCAGGCTGACCTACAACGTACGTACTTAAAATTTTAAGAGCAAGCAATCGATCTCGAATCCAATTTAATTCGGTTCAAGTTTTTGAGCGAGTCACTAGTTCTATGCTTAAAACGTGGCATGATCTGAAGAGCAAGGCAAGGGATCCATTCCTTCCTCATTATTATACACGGTTACACTGGTATCAGTGTTTCTTTAGGGGTGGCCGGGAACGGGGGTGTAGCCCCCGCAAACTATAGAAGACGCCGAAAAGTTCCTAACAATAACATGGAAATAGTCCCGTACCCCGAAAAAGAAAATACCCTAGGAGGTGTGCAAATAACTCTTCTCTCGGAACGGCTATTCTGAAAAAAAAAAAATGCTATCTCACAAATTAAAATACTGATTGATTCAACATGCACATGCACAAAATCATTTGGTTTGCCGGATTAAAGAGTCAAAGTGGACATTTGGGTGAATACCTGGTCATGTTTTCGACTAGCTCGCCGGGTTACGTATGTTTGGGTCAGGCCAGCACACCAGGTCATCAAAAATGACCCAGTTTCAGTTCTCGCTGTTTAGACGTGATAAAAATTAGAAGATACAGATTAAAAAAAAAAAAAGATGTTACGAAAAGTCGATGTCATTTAGAAAAGACTCACTTGTCACGAACGAATAGAACTTACTATTTTTGACGTACTCTGGTCACAGTGTGATTTTTTAATGTGAAGTGCCTTCGACCAGAGTGTTGCTTTAATCTTCAAAGGACAAAACCTTCTTCTTTCCTACCGATCGACACTCCTGAAGTAAAAACAACATAGAAAATGATTTCTCAGGCATTTATAATAAACAGTAGAGAGTTCTCTGCCTCCCCCCTCCCCTTAGCCTCTTACTTCAGCCGATACAATGGATTTGGGTCCTGCTATTCACTCTGGGTGCACCAGTGGCTCGCGATCCATAAGTTGATAATCGCTGAGCTATGTGTGGCAGTTCGATTGCTGCCATGGATGGAATGAACAACATGCGGAATGACGCATACGCTTGCTATTCAGCTGAGCAAGCACTTTCCTGTTATTCAGTAACCTTGCTTTCACCCCCAGCCAATCCAACTCGACAGTGCAAGAAAAACAATTTAGATTGAAACGATCATATTGCATCTGGTTTGTTGGCCAGGTTTTGTATCGACCATGGATTTTTAGATTTCCCCACATTTTTAGATTTGCGTTTTTTTTTAATGTCATTGAATTAATTAGTTAATGGTACCTGAACACTAAAATAGTCTGTGCCTAGTGTTGTACATATAAATATCTTATTTTTTAACTTCCGTTTTTTAAAATATATAAGCTTTCATTTTTTTTTTCAAGGCAGCGATTTGTAATCAGGGGTGTAGCCACGGAGGAGCACAGGGGACCGTGCCACAGAAATGAAAATTGGAATAATACAGTAGATACACTATTTCAGGCACTTCGTAGTACCCGATACCTGTGAGTCAGTTCATGTGAAATTGTTCAGTTTAGCTGCCGAACCCCTTCCAATAATAATAATAATAATACTTATATCCCTTATATAAGAATAGTTCAAAATGAGTATTATTTAATTGTTATACCAATCTATTAATTAATGGCAGCCATTTTTGTATTGCGGCGCATACCAAAATTTGTGTTATCCGAAGTTTACGGAAAATGTAGTATATGCGAACTCGTTTGTCATAGGATATTCAAACAAAACCCATTTTTCCTTTAACATCCGCTTCACAATTTTAGTTCTCTGCATGAAAAACCTAAAACGTAATCGAACTGGTCAAAATGGTATCTAAATATTGTTGAAATAGAAACAGTTCCGGTTTTCAGGTACAGGTGGCAGCCCTAGATTCGGATAATGTTTGCGGCATGAATGTTTGCAGATTTTATAACTATTTCGCTGATATAATCGGAATGGTCTGGAGTCAATGCTTACTACAAAATATGATCTAAACAAAATAAAGCCTTTATTGAACGAAGATTTTTCCATAGTGTCTGCCATTTTGAAACACAAATTGACACATTTCAACACAAATTGAAATATCAATAATATATTGATTATTATTGTCACCAGATGCCTGGCCGTTAGAAATCAAATACTACAGCGTTCTCTATATGTTTTCCTCCATTCTATCTGAGCAATCTTCAAGAACAAAACAGGATTAAATTTGGAAATTTAATTCTACGTTCTGATAAACTTACTAACATCTTCTGTTTTAGATCACAGACTATGTAGAAATATGTTGCTAAAATAAAAGTACAATTTGTTCACATATTATTACTAACTGACTACTTCATTAAGTTCATTTGATAAAATATTTTTTTATCAACGACTTTCTAATTTTATTAGAAATAAGACTTGAACTTACTGAATTTAACAAACATTTTGTTGAGAACTTGGTCTATACCATCGACTTGTGAAAGTAGTAACAACCATCTTGTGTACATACTTCTTCACAACAATGACGTAGAAATCGTGTAGTACAAAATGTTCCATATATTTTGGTATATTCCACTTTTTCGAGCATATTTAAGAAAGCATAAAGAAAGGAACTCATTATAGATAAGACCTCTTGAAATGTAAGTGAAAAAAGTTATTATTTTCTAGACATTAAAATGTGTTTGTAGTTCTTATATAGTCCTTATAATAGCATGTATTATGCTTGTTCAATGATAAACTTGCCTTCGTTTTGTATAAACTGTTATGTTTTAACACTCTATCAGACAAAGCTAGGATTTGTAGTTTGAGGTGGTCAAGCTAAATTTAGGACTAAATTAGTTGTTCTGCAGGTAATGTTTATCTATTTTTAACCTTAATAATTTTAAAGTTGATGAATGTGTGCTCAAGAATTTAGGAGAGTGGTATTCACCCATACGGAAAGACTGGTAGTGTCGCTGAGACAAACCCCGATTTTTTTTATGCGAACCCTTGTCATCATTTCATTTAGTTTTATCATCTGTATAGAACGGAGGCTAATACCTCGACCAAACCAGGTAAAAAAAATGATTCATTCAGTCGTTTCAGATTTGATAACTATTGTTGGCAGATCCTTATTCATTGGCTCAGTTTTCTCTGTTTTAAAAATTCAAGTTAGCGCTTCAAAGAAGGGAGGTGGAGAGAAACAGATTTCAGATTTGAGTTTACCAACCCCCTATTAATCACGGTGCTGTTAATCTGGCCTCTTAAACTGGTAGGTCCTTTCCATTCGGTTAGATTTCTACACTTTAAAAAAATCTCATGCTAATTGCATTCTACGCAATTCAGTGCGTTCTACGTTACTTAAATATCATCTGTTGGTTTATTACTCAACGTTTGTTTAGAAAGTAATGAACGACAATATTAAAAGATTTCAGTTCTTGTTGAATACGACGATATTTTTATATTGTGATAAATGTAGACAGAACTTTCTTTAGGATTAGACTTCCGCCTTTACATGAATGAATACACTCCCCAGCTTTTAGTAAAGGGGTACTTTGTGGGATACAGTCAGCCAAATGATTTGAAATCTACTTATAGTTGTAGTCCCCGTCATCTGGAAGTTAATATTACAATCAAAAGCAGCACTGGTTTACCCTACCAGAAACTCTTGGGAGGCAAATCTATCTTCGGTTAGATAATTTTTTTTGTAGAAGTATTTCATTTTTAGTATTATCAGAAAATGTTAAACTAATTAATACCAGCAATTGATCATCGGACTGTTGCTGTGGAAATTGTTCTGTCGAATTCAAAGATAATGCTTAGGGCCTAGTTAACATCATGTAGATTAGTGATGTTCATTTTTTTTGTTTTGCGGCATCCCTGAAAGAGTATGCCTTCAGAGAATAGAAAGTTCTAGAGTTTTGGGCTAGATGGTGCTGGTGATAGCCTTCAGAACAATCTCTTTCATGTTATGAAAAAGCTGTCCACGTCAGGAGAGTAGGTGTATTGATATGAGATCAGAATAGAGTGATCAATAGACTAATATATTTGGAAATAAAGTACTCGTAGATCACTGTAGTTCACCAACGTACCGCGGTATCGCTGTTGATAAACACTCTGCTGTAGGATATATTTATAAATGTGTAGTGATTAGGCTCCAGATAAATCCACCCTATTAATTAATCAATTAATATTAGCAAACAATTGCGTGACTTAATTGTATATTTCGTTGCACTGCCTGAAAATAAATAAGAATTTTATGAACATCCTGTAGATACCGAAGAAATACGGATTTAAAAAACATTTTTTTTAATTAGACC
This sequence comes from Lepisma saccharinum, assembly GCA_022664845.1. Taxonomy (NCBI): domain Eukaryota; kingdom Metazoa; phylum Arthropoda; class Insecta; order Zygentoma; family Lepismatidae; genus Lepisma; species Lepisma saccharinum. The sequence continues at coordinate 18,989 of JAGDQP010026767.1, forward strand.
TCAACCATGATGGTTTGTCCCTTAAACTTACGATTATAAACTTTACTTATTACTCTACTCTCAACAGCCTTGTAATTTTGACCAGTTCATTATTTGATATATTTATTCTTGGTTCTGTTTCATCATTGTACGTATGTCATTTCGCCCCCTTCGTTTTAAAGTTAAACTAGAATGAAAAAGAGCGAGAAAGTCTGATATAAAATAATTTACAGCATATGAAGTGAACCACAACTGTCACTAGATTATATTCTGAAATACATTGTGACCACAGAAATGGACTCGGAAAGGTCTATGAGGTGATACAAACGTTCAATATTTTACCTAAAGTAAATTAAGAATTTTGTAAAAGAAAAAAAAACATTACTTAGTTTTATGTGAGGATTTATCACTACTTTTTCTTTTCTTTTCACATATATATTCCTGGCATATATTTTTGTTCTCTTATGAAACTTTGGTGAAGAGTTATGTCTTCAAATATTTTTGTTTTTTTCTTCTTGGAATGAAAAATGTTTTGGTTGAATCTCAGAAAGCAAGAATTGTCCTTTATCTTCCGTTCTGCTTTATGTTGGTTTTATCTTTCGCGTTTAGCTTAAATGGATTTTCTTCTTTTTTCTTTCTTTCATACGTATTTTTAACTAATCACAAGGAGAGATGATTTTAGAAGAATGTTGGTCGGGAAGGGGTGAGAGGCCATATTCTCTGTTTCTATACATGAGCAGATTTTCATTTTCAAGTTTGCAAGAATTCAATGTTTTTATCAAACATACTCGTTTATCAGGGAGTTATTTGTGGTGGTGGAATACCCAAGTATACAAGCACCAGGGATCCCGACAGGAATTTCAGTTTGGGGGGGGGTAAAGTCAAAATTCGTAGGGTGTAAGTGGAGTTTTGCATGATTTCTATCAATTTTGACCGTAAACATTTTCAAAGCTGGGGGTGTTCTCGAGGATTTGAGGGATGACACTCCCCACAGAGGGGTCTGGCGGAATAACTGACCCACACCTATTGGAGCACTGGACATACACTGATTCTTCCCTCCCTACAACAAGACAGGTAAGCGAGATACCAGGAAATTTCCCTCTCGTATACAAATAACGTCCTACCCTTTATCCGCGTTAGATTAGGGTATAAGTATAACCAAGTTGATTTGTGCGTTGGTGTCTTCTCTCACTGGAATGTAGAAATATAATAATCTTTAGGCATAATGTAAGTTCAATAGGCTACAGCTGTAATAGTTCAGATTTATGACGATAGATGACAGACCGTTCCAAAATATTTAAAAGTCTCCCTTTCCATAGGAATGTAGTGTATCTGATAAGGCTTCTCAGTAATTAACAAGTAAGATGTATTTTGGGATTCGTAATGGCATATATTGGTTGCAGAAGTATTTAACAGGTTAATGAATGGCTATTACAATCAAAATACCTATGAATATTGTCCTGGTAAAGAAACTTTTCTATAGTTTGCTGATCTTGGGATAGAGTAGAGACTATTATCGAGAAGTTTGTTCCCAGTCGCAGCAAACCTAGTTAATTTTCGCGGCACTCCAGGGTGCGAGCCACACAGATTGTGAATCACTGCCCCTAGAAAGTGCTTGCCACGGTCGTCTGACATCAGACTTAAGTCATATATTCCTGACAAACGTATAAAGAAAATCCATTATTTAATGCAATCATTAAAGTATAATAGTCTCCGTTACGTGGGTTCGATCCCAGTGGCCGACCATCCTACAGAAATTTTCCAGAGTTTTTCTTCAACCACGCCAGGCAAATGCCGGGATGGTACCTTCAACATAGGCACTGGTCGACATCTTCTTGAATCGTTTCCCTTCCCCTATCCTGGCCTGAGCATTGGATGTCTGAAAGGTCATCAATAGAATTCGATAGTCCCTGTTAGTGCATAGAGATTGAAGTTATATAATTAATCAAAGATAAACAAAGTTTGCAGTCTTTCCCAGTTATATTTCAATATTAGGCATTTGTTGTTTGTTTTACTTAGTTAACATCGCCATGATTTTGATTTGTACAAAACTTTAATGAACTTTGTTTTCGAAAAAAAATCTTTACTTCTTAAAATGTTATAAATCTTTACTTCTTAAGATTATTTAAGTTAGAAATGAATGCATCTTCTATTTTATTTGGATTTTAAATAAAGCAATTACTTGAAAAAAGAGAAGAAGAAGAAGAGAAAAACGCATCTTCGGTTTTAATTGTGTCGAATTTCTTAACGAGGGAAGGGGGCAACCATTTTGGCACAATTCCCAGTGATCTCCAGTTTGCCTTAATGATAACCCAGGATACTACCTAACCAAGGACCCAAAAAGGAAGAAAGAGAAGACATGGTGAAGAGGAGAGACAGAGAGAAAGATGAAGAAGGAAACAGAAGGAGAGAACAAGAAGAGAAAGTTCTAGGAGAAAGGAAACATTGGAAAAAAATATTTTTTCGTTTGTAACAAGAACAAAGAAAACCAATTACGTGGTTGTTGGCCACCCACAAACCACAGCTGATTTCTGCTTAACTAATTGGACAATGGGTTTATCCCGTTTAAACCTAAAAGAACTACAGTATGTTTAGAAAGTAGCGCAATTCTATGGAGAAATATATAATGTTTTATACAAAGTGATAAAAAAAATGTCCACCATTCAGCACTTCGTAGATTACTACACCTAATGGTCAGTCGCAATGGAGTATATCTCAAGCAACACAGAGTCCACGCCATTATCGCCACTTTCTAACCTTCATATGACATGAATATTACGTCTCTGTGCTGCTGCTTGGGACAGAAGCAGAGAGCTCAAAAGCAACCACTCTGCATCCCAGGGGAGTATGAAGCTTATAGAGTCCTACGAAACAGCTGCACCCAATCTGTGCGTAAAGTTAGCTAAAATTCTGCAGATAACACCATGAACAAAGATAATTAGGACAAATTGTAGAAAAGATGAAACTTTCGTGGAATTAGAGATTATAAACCATTCTGTTAACGCTACATTGAATATACTATTAATGACCATTTCTGTAGTATTAACATCACAATCACGTAGAATAATTGGCTGCCTAATGACAATGAATCCTGATCTATAAACTCCTGCTCTTCTTTCTCCATGAAAGATGTAAGTCCGCTGTCTTCAGAGGCCAGCAGTACTGGGTACTAGACTCAGAATAGATCATGTGTTTTTTTTACAGTGTAGGGATAAGTGTCCTTTCATATATTCGTATTATGTACTTGCCTCTCATATGTGAAACGTAAAGACGGGAACACATCTTTCTTATTATTCTCGTAATAATTATTCACTGTACATTTTCTCCATACATACTGACGCGGTTTCTTATTTCATAATTTCTGAATAAAATGTTGATTACTTTATCTTTAGGGATGAAAATACAAAATGTCATAGGCTGAAAGTCGTTAATGGTTTATTCCCAAACATATGGACACTTCTAGACGTTGGTTGCCCCCCCCCCCCCCCCCAAAAATCACTGGATATGAATTCCATTGAACATTTGTGGGTACAATATAGTAGAAGAAATTTTTGTGTGGACTGGAATTCGTTAAACAACTCACCCGGGTATATTTGCATTAATTTGAGATTGAACTTTTCCATAAGATGTATTACAAGAATGCATCGACGATTGGCTGCACTAACAACAGCCAAAGGGGCACACACAAAAAAATATTAGTGAGCCTCTTCGTATCTGATGATGTTGGACTATCATGTATCGTATCCGTTATGATAGTTATGATACTGTCAAGCTGTTTTTTTTTTAAATTATATACACTACCCTCTGTTACAGCTGTATTATAAAAAGTCACACGCACGTCTGCTTCTATGAATATAAATTCAGCATACATAGTTCAGTTATCTCCAATTGGGGTCTGCCATACAAAGGATGAATTGCTTCGTACGATTCTAGTTTGTAATGGGATCACGCATTCGTCTGAGACTTCAGTTGGGTTCAGAAATCTTGTGTAAACTGTACCCGAACACGTGTCGCTAGTTTCTTCTTTACAAACTGTATTTCCATAACTGTTTTGCCAGCTGGATAAACGTAATATAAAGTCCAGGAAAATATAAATAAACGCCTTAAGCAGTATGGCAACATCGTACACTGGAACGTTCTTGCGCAAGTAATATGATAAATGTGTTCCTTCTACTCCAGGAAGCTCCCAATATAGCGTGTACAGTTGAATTAGTCTAATACTTCTTATTCCAATTGACAAATTCAGTTAATGTTGTTGAGATGAAACTCGGATAAACAAGTTTATTTTACGGAAATATTGAACAATATTACACCTGAATTAGCTCAGAAAAAATACAATAAAGTAAATTTGCCAAGGGATTGCAGTTGATCTCTTTATCAGGAATATAAAAATATCATTTATAGCGAGTACAAATTTCAGAAGTGAATAACAATTAAACAGAATTATAGACATAATATAAAACATTACAATAGTAGAAGATTTAAATTTTTGATTTGATGATGTCAAAATGTTATTTAGATAGTAGTACATTTCATAGTAATTATTTCTTTTTAAATGTCGAATTAGAGTCCCCATCTATTATGTTACACGAATGTATAAAATAATCAATGAGCAATAATAATATAATTTGTGGAAACTACATGAAATATTTATGGGTTAGGCCCAACACCCAAAGCATTACAATTTGAATACTTTTTCGTAAGCTTTTATACACTTTGGTTTTCATACTTTATATGCGGTTTTTGTATTCTGTGAAAGAACTAGGACGTTGTTGGAGCCTGACTAGATTGGGCGATTGTAATTGTAGCCAGGTGCTCAAACCAACTAATCTACGATGATTATAAAGTGGCCGTGGCAGTGTTGGTAGAGCATTAGCTAGCAATCGGAAGGGTCTGGGAACGACCCCGACGGCCTCCCATCCTGACTGAAGTATTTGCAGAGTTTCTCCTTAGTACTAGACAAATGCAGGTACGGTACCTAAAAAAGGCCGACTACCTTCCAACATTCTTTTCTCTAAGCCAGGGTTTCTCAACCTGTGGGTCGCGAATCCTGAGAGATTCGCGCGATGTCTGCAAGGTAGTCGCGAAGGAAGAATACATTTAATTACAGGTTTGTAGGTTGAAACTAATAAATTTCAAAGAAAGTATTTTATTTTGCTTGCTGTTTTTAATAATTGCTAAAGACAATGTAGTTTGCTCAATAGTTTTGGATAATATAATTAGGATATTTGTTATAAATATAGGAAATAAACTGTTATATTTTGAAATGAAAATAAAATAATTACGGATCGCTGGCTAGGAAGCATGGTGAAAGGTGGTCGCCGGCTAGAAGGTAAGGTGAAAGGGGGTCTCGGGATAAAAAAGGTTGAGAAACGCTGCTCTAGGCTATCCTCGGTGAGACTGAGAACTCCAAAGGCTATAAATGAATTCAAGAAGCTATCGTTACTGTTTATAGAGCACTATTGAAGTGGATTTAAAGTCAAACTTAGATCAGGGGAATACAGTGAAGATATATTGTCTTCTCTTCAAGACTCTGCTTCTAAGACCTATGTAGTAATTCATTAGGCATTTGGTGAAGACTATATGTCACGTTCTACAGCATATCTGTGGCATGAGATTCTGGTGACGGGTAAAGATGTAGAGGAAGAGAGGAGGTCCGGACGTCCACCCACATCAAGACATGACGTCATGGTAAACACTGTGTCTGATTTGCGAGAGAAGATCGGCGTTTAACTGTCAGAGAGTTTGCTAATATCCTTATCTTTCACGCGGCAGTGCCTGCGATAGTCCGACAAAGGATTTGCGTTCATCTCGAGTGTCTTGTCCATGGATGTCACATTTATGCATACGTCTAAAAGGCAAATCGTCTTGTGGTGTGCCAGGAAATCGAATAACAGTTCAACATGATATGAACAATCTTCTGCACAAAATTGTAATCTATGATGTGTGTTCAATTTTTCGCTTTGACCCAACCAAAAGACAACAATGCTTTCAGTGGAAAACATATTCGTGCCTAACTCGCAGAAAACAAAAATCCAGGGAAGTTCAGATAAGTCTATGATGACTGGATTTTTCGCTCATGAGGTCTTCATTTACCAACATCTAATGATAGGTAACATGCACTCATAGGGGAAATTACAAGGTGATTCTGGTGAAAAATGCAAAAATATTTTCGCAAACCGAGTGGTCGTAACTCAGTTGGTATAGCATTCTAGGCTCTTCGATACCAGAGGTCGATCATCCTGACATACGATTCTCCAGTGTATACTTCAGTCACAACAGCCATATGCCTGAATGGTTCCTTCAACTTAGGCCCTGGCCGACTCTTTACCCTATCCTATACCGGCCTGCACCATAGATGCATAGAGACCATAAATGAATTCATTCTTGTTTTAAAAATAACGAGGGAAGAATGTCTAACATTTGTTTCTCTACCAGGAAACTACGAATCCATATGTTTCGTAAGTTGAAATAGACTTCTATCACCTGTACAGCCCAGACCACGCGCCAGTCGATTTCTCGCGGTTTCCTGAATTAAGGAAGCATTTGAGTTGTGACCATTTTCATCTAACCACCAGATTACGCACTAGAGGTGATTTGCAATTAACATGTCTGCTAAAATGAAATTAATCAT
>JAGDQP010026768.1:7451-25601 GCA_022664845.1 Lepisma saccharinum
GGAAAATTGTGCTATAATTCTTCTATAAGCAATAAGCAAATCAGTGAACAAACATGAGCTATAATAGTTGTCAAATGATAAGCAATGCACTGAGCAAAAATAAGCTATAATATTTGCCAAAAAAAAAAGAAAGGCACAGATTAAATTTGCGCTATAAGTTTTCTATAAGCAATAAGCAAGGCACTGAGCAAAAATTAGCTATAATACTTGTCAAATAATAAGCAAAACACTGAGCAAAATTGCGCTATAATAGTTGTATAAATAATAAGCAAGGCATTGAGCAAAAATGAGCTATAATAATTGTCAAATAAAAAGTAAGGCACTTAGCAGAATTGCGCTATAAGCTGAATAAGCAATAAGCAAGGCACTGAGCATAAATGAGCTATAATGGTTGTCAAATAATAAGGAAGGCACACAGGAAATTTGCGCTATAATAGTTGTATAAGCAATAAGCAAGGCACTGAGCATAATTGAGCTATTATAGTTGTCAAATAATAAGAAAGGCACATAGGAAATTTGCGCTATAAATTTTGTATAAGGAATAAGCAAGACACTGAGCAAAATCAGCAATAATGGTTGTCAAATAATAAGCAAAATTGCGCTATAATAGATGTATAAATAATAAGCAAGGCACTGAGCAAAAATGAGCTATAATAGTTCTCAAATAAAAAGCAACGCAATGATCAAATTTACGCTATAATAGTTGTATAAGCAATAAACAAGGCACTGAGCATAAATGAGCTATAATAGTTATCAAATAATAAAGAAGGCACAGAAGAAATGTGCGCTTTGATAGTTGTATAAGCAATAAAAAAGGCACTGAGCAAAAATGAGCTATAATATTTGTCAAATAAAATGCAAGGCACTTAGCAGAATTGCGCTATAATAGTTTTATAAGCAATAAGCAAGGAACTGAGCATAAATGACCTATAATAGTTGTCAAATAATAAGAAAGGCACAGAGGATATTTAAGCTATAATAGTTGGATAAGCAATAAGCAAGGCACTGAGCAAGAATGAGCTATAATAGTTGTCAAATAATAAGCAAGGCACTCAGGAAAATTGTGCTATAATAGTTGTATAAGCAATATGCAAGGCACTGAGCAAAAATGAGCTGTAATATTTGTATAAATAATAAAAACACACCTAGCATAAATGCACTATAATAACTTTATAAGTAATAAGCAAGGCACTGAGCAAAATTGCGCTATAATACTTGAATAAATAATAAGAGACGCACCGAGCGTGAATGCGCTAGAATAATTGTGTAAACAATAAGCCGGGCACTGAACAAAAATGAGCTATAATAGTTGTCAAATAATAAGCAAGGCACTAAGGAAAATTGTGCTATAATTCTTCTATAGGCAATAAGCAAGGCAGTGAACAAAAATGAGCTATAATAATTGTCAAATGATAAGCAAGGCACTGAGCAAAATTGTGCTTTAACTGTTGTATGAGCAATAAGCAAGGCACTGAGCAAAAATGAGCTATAATAGTTGTATAAGCGATAAACAAAGCACTGAGCAAAAATGAGCTTTAATAATTGTGAAATAATGAGCATGGCGCTAAGCAAATTTGCGCTATAATAGTTTTATAAGCAATAAGTAAAGCACTGAGCAAAGATGAGCTATAATATTTATATTAATAATAAAAACGTACCTACCATAAATGCGCTATAATAGTTGTATAAGCAATAGGCAATGCAGCGAGTATAAATGCGCTATCATCATCATATACAGCCGTTTTCTATCCACAGCTGGATGAAAGCATCTCCCTTTTCTTTCCACATATCTCGATCTGCTGCTATTCTCAACCATGTAGCTCCTGAAAAACGCTTGTTTTCATCTACGCACCTTACATGTGGACGTCGTCTTGGTCGTTTCATTTCTCTAGCAATCCACTGTAGAACATTTTCGTCCACCTTCCATTTGTTCGTATAGCTATGTGACCGGCCTATCTCCACTTCATCTTCTTCGCAGTTTTGATTGCATCTGCTACCTTTTTTTGTGCGCAAATACATTTCTTTGTCTTCCTATCTGTCCTGGTTATTCATAGCATGCATCTCTCCATTGCTCTTTGTGTGACTCTCAATCAGGGGCGGACTGGCCAGGGCCGGTAGGCCGCAATCGAGGCCTAGGTCCTCTCAGAAAAAAAAATAATGAAATAAATAAAGAAAGAAAGAGAAAGGGAGGAAAGCTAAAACAGGAGAAAGCTAAATAATTCGGTAGATCACTGTTTATTATACTGCCAACACATACACCTCTTCATCCTTCCATCGGTAAGTTCACTTTTTCAATAGGGCCCTTTTGTTACTGGATTTGTGGTTAGGCCCATCTTTCACTATGATCTTTTATTATTGGAAACTGTGATTTAGTTTGTGCCTGGGGCCTCGGGCCCTTCTTTCATTATATTGTGCAGTTGGGGCCCTTCTTTCATTACATTGAGCAATTGGGGCCCTGGGCCCTTTTTTCATTATGTTGGGCAATTGGGGACCTGGGCCCTTTTTTCATTATATTGGGCAGTTTTTCATTATGTTGGACAGTTGGGGCCCTTCTTTCATTACATTGAGCAGTTGGAGCCTTGGGCCTTTCTTTCAGTATATTGTGAAGTTGGGGCTCTTCTTTCATTACATTGAGCAGTTGGGGCCCTGGGCCCTTCTTTCCTTACATTGAGCAGTTGAGGCCCTGGGCCCTTTTTTCATTATGTTGGGCAGTTGGGGCCCTATCATCGTTGAAGACTGGGGCCTGGTTTGTAGCTGGGCCCATATTAAACCACAGGCTGATGGGTCCTTTATGGATGTTAGCACATCTTGTAGGTCTATATTTAATAACTCAAAAATGGAAAATCAGCGCAATTTAAAAAGAATATTTACTTTTACCTTCTGATATGTACTTAGTATGTTCTATAATACAAACCAAAAGAAATTAAATAATTTGAATCAGTTTATAATTTAAAAGCATTATCAGTCGGTTTTAATTGTTTTCCAAAGATATATTTATGATTTAGTTCGTTTTATAATTTATTGTTATTGTTGTGGTAATTGAAATAGTTCGGGAGTAGGTCAATAGATGCCACCGCTATAATTTAGTGTTTACAAATGACGGGCGTTTTAAAAAAACACTACATGAGTTTGACATTTAAGATATTAGTTAACAGAACATTTATAAGATTGATTAAGTTGTATATTATTATTGTTTTGTACAATGATATATCAGATTAGTTGAAAAGCAATAATGTTAAACCGATATGAACTATTGGCCGCAAGTATGTAAAACGCCATGTGAGGCTTTGTCATGTACAAGCATATCAAAGAAGGACCATATCGCCTACTACAGCTCCTCGCCACAGTATTCAACTTCGTCCTACGAACCGGATTCATCCCAGCCAACTGGAAAACTTCGAAAACCCTCATGTTCTTAAAACCTAACAAACCTCCGGACTCAGTTTCCTCATACCGCCCTATCCAACTAACCCCTACTCTTGGAAAGATCCTAGTCAAACGGCTTCACCAACATCTCCATGACCACCATCTTCTTCCCGACCACCAAGCAGGATTCCGCCCAGGCTATAGTATCCAGGACCAACTCCTCCGGCTTACCAATCATATAACAAACCAATATAACACCTACAACCCCTCATGTTTAGTGCTCTTTGATTTAGAAAAAGCATTTGGCAAGGTATGGCATCAGGGACTAATATACAAATTACTCAAATTTCGACTGCCTATTGCTTATATTCGCTACATCTCTAATTTTCTCACCAACCGTCTCGCATATATCACCATTAACAACATCAGTTCATATCCAATATTTCTTAACACCGGTGTACCCCAAGGATCAGCTCTCTCACCACTGCTATACCTCCTCTTCAGTTCAGACCTACCGTCATTGCCATCAAAAATTCATCTATATCAATATGCCGACGACACCACATTTCTTGCCAAAGCGAAAACCATACAACAAATTAACAAAACTTTACAACCTGCGATCGATGTTTTCAGCAAATGGTGTAACACCTGGTACCTCACCATAAACGCTAGCAAAACTCAAGCCATCATCTTCCTCCCACCGAAACATCGTTCCAAAGTCCGACGTAATCCCACTCATCTAAATCTCAGCCTAAATCAAACTCGTATTAAACCCTCTAAAACAGTAAAATACCTTGGTATAATATAGGACCATCATCTCACATGGAACCCCCACCTCAAGGATATCATAAACAAAGCCTACAATCGCCTAATCTTCTCAAACGTCTCACTGGTACATCATGGGGACCGAAACCTATCGTCATTCTCAACACGTACAAGGCATTTCTACGTCCTGTCCTCATCTACGGCCATGTTGCATGGATATCCCCCCCACGAAAATTTTACAATAAACTAAAAATTCTCGAATCCTACTGCAGACCTATACGCCCGTATTACCATAATACCATCCCACATATACTATTCCATATCGAATCATTACGACAACGCTATATTACAAAACGATATGAAACCTTCCATCCTCTACTGCTTGACACCATGCATCACGATGCTACATATACTTTCCACCATCCTCCTCTCATCACCAAACCCTTATCACTTAGCATAAGCATCTATCTCACCGTACTTCCCAACAACCACCCAGAAATTCCTCACCTGACTCCATTCTCAGCCCCACGACCACCAGATTTTATCATTCCATCCGTTGCACAGTAATCCATCAATTACTAACAGGGTTCATCTCGTCTCACATTAGTGCCCCGAACCACCCCGGGGACAGAAGATAACATACATTCGTCAACATTAACAATATATCTGTTGTGGTTGTGGCGTGTAAGCACTGCATAATATCATTATCACATTCACCTGACCATATTAATGATTACGATGCAAAATCGTAATGTCCCGACGTTTTATTTAATCAATTATTAATAAAGTATTTCAGCTAAACCTCCTTGACCAGCACCAATCCAGCAATCCCCACAATCCAGCAAAACCACATCCCAGAAAAAAAGCGTAGCCCTTTAAGTGGGAATAGTCATGGCTTCACCATGACTACATTTTTAAAAAAATTTGTCATGTAGAGGAAATCATATAGGAGAATGTGATGTTTAATAAACCTCTTGACTATTAACTGCTTTTTTACTAAGAATTCAACTGCGTTTAGGGAGACGCTATTATGAGTGCCGGGGTCTGCTGAAAGCACCACAGCACTTTATAATAGTTTGGCTCTACAGGAATAGGTGGTATGCTGAGTCGTCCCACTGTAGCAGCTTTGGGGCACGTAACCTTCCTGTATCATTTGTTAGTGCGACGAATATCCAGCCAAGAATTCATCTACGCCCTGAGAATAAAATTAGCCGGAGACAAAAACAGAATAGTCTCTGTGTTGAGAAGAAGGACACACAGCAACAACAGTATTAATGTAGCCGACCATTTCGATGTAGCGACGAGCTTCATTCCAAAGAGGTTTTATTTGAGATATAGATTCTACTATTATATACATAAAGTCGGCCCGTTACAGTTCATTTAGAACAGAAAACATGCTTCGTTTTTGGAATTATCCGCTGGAGCTTAGGCTACAGTGCTGACATGGAATTTTTTTCGCCAGCATAAATACCATAATTCTATCCAGCTCTGGAATAAAAGTGTTCTATCACAATCATGTCCAGTATGCGATAATGCCAATAAAGTACGAGATTGAAAATAATGGTGTAGGAAATTACTACAGTAGACGCAAAATAACGTGATTGCTAATCAGAAGACAATGCACGACGTTTTAGAGTACGCCCTGCTCAGAATAGACGTAGCCCTGCAGTGAGCAAGTTATTATTTTTGCGTCTACTGTATGAGGTTGATTCACGTTACGTCACAGAGGTGTTTTGATCACGTCACGTGGTGCCGGTAAAAACATCCAAGGTACATCAGTAGCATTTGCAGAACTTTGTACAGGCTACCTCAAACAATGTAAACAAATGACATCCAATGAAATTTGAAGTCTCAGTGAAATTTTTATATCGATCTTGGAGTGTTCGATCTATGTTTGAAGGTTGACACAACAGGGAATATTTCAACGTTTAGGAAAACAAAGGTCGTACTTTGATCGAACACTCCAAGATTGATAGATAAATTTCTCTTAGACTACAATGACGTCATTTGTTTACATTGTGTGGATGGAGGTAACCTGTATAAAGTTCTACAAAGTTGCTGACGGACCTTGAATATTACGAATTTACAACTGCGTAACGCGATGGCTCATCGCAGATATTCATTGTACGCTATTTTAGGAATTGGTCTGACGGCCCTCCTTGGTAACCGCGACCTAGGCCCTAATATACCCAGTCCGCCCCTGCTCTTAATCTTTGAGTCGTTTGCACATTCAATGTCCTAGTTTCGCAGCCTTACATCATCAAGGGTAAGACATATTGATAAACTTTACGCTTCAGACACATTGGTAGTTTGCTTTTGAAAATATAGTCTATTTCGTTTTTGGTCGTATTTTGGCCTTTCGATGTCTACTTCCTCTGGGGCAGTTTCTTGAAAAATGTATTGGAAACGAACAGTCTTTTGGCTTCTGAAAATTCCACTAACTTCTCTCCTCCCTTGTTTGTCTTGCCAAATTCATAGTTTCCCACTTCCGTGTCACTGCTCTGCTTGGTTCCTACTTTCGCATTGAAGTCTCTCATTACAATTTTGTAATGCGATTTGCTACTGTACAAAATCTTCTAAATCCCCATGTATAGGTCTTCGACTTCCTCCTCCGGGTGTGAGGTTGTTGGAGCATTTCCATATTGTATCTCTTGTTTTTTATTACTACCCGTGCGATTCTATCTGAAATTCCTTCAATTTCTGTGATCCGTGTCTTCAGGTCCTTATTAATTATAAAGCCAACGCCTGTCGGTTTTCCATTTTCTGTTCCAATGAAGTAGAACGTGTGCCCTGACGGTGGTTCCAACTGTTCTTCATTCTTCCTATACACTTCTGATAGTCTTAGGATATCCCACTTTATCCTCTTAAGTTCATTCTGCAATTCTTCTGATTTGTCCTCTCCTGCAAGTGACTGACAGTTAAGAATCGCCGCGTATAAGTCCGTTCGAGTTGCCGTGTCGGCGTCTTGGGAGTCAACAGTCCAAACCCGGGCATTTCTGACCCTCTGAATTCCTGTTGGAATGACCGCTGTCGTTGCTGCTGTATTCCGTCTCCGGGCAATGAGTGCTTCGGAGCCTGTTTCCTTACTTTTACCATCATGTGTATAGAAAGGAGGGGGTGCAGACATTTGTCACACCACGCTATCTGCTAATGCGGTTTGTTGGACAGTCCATCCATGTTCGCTCGAGAAGTTGCTTGGAATCTTCTAAGGCCTTTAGGCAACTATGGCACAGACCGCATGGATGATGATGGGATGAATTGGTGGAATAAAGAAAGTGGGAGGAAATGAGAGCACCCCGAGAAAACCCACGCACACAGTGTTTGTCCACCACAAAGTCCACATGGCATGAGCAGAGATCGATCCGACGACCCGTAACACCAGAGATGAGCGCTCTACCAACTGAGCAACGTGACAGCAGTTGCTTGGGTACTAATAGTTGTATAAGTAATGAGACAGGCACTGAGCAAACATGCGCTATAATAGTTGTATAAATAATAAGGAACACACCGACCATTAAGGCTAAATTTGTTGTATAAGGAATAAGGAATACAACGAGCATAATTGCGCTATTATAGTTGTATACGCAATAAGCAACGCACCGGGCATAAATGGGCTATAATAGTTGTATAAGTAATAAGCAATCCACTGAGCAAAAATGTGCCATAATAGTTGTATAAATAATAAGGAACACACCGAGCATAAATGGGCTATAATAGTTGTAAAAGTAATAAGCAAGACACTGAGCATAAATGCCCTGTAAAAGTACCTCTTCAAAAATAAAAACATATTTATTGAGTCCACGAAGCACCTTGCCAATTAAATTAAAGAGCATATATAGACAGTTGTATGTTTTTAAACAATTCTTTGCGTTTTTAATAAAATGGTAAGGAAAATAAAATTTAACTTACAGCATTATTGTAGTCTTTGCTTTTAAAACCTTTATATCAACAAAGTTTAAAATAATCTTATGTATGTTGTAACATATGTACTTATTTACGTGTGTGTATTAATAATTGAATGCGAGTCATCTGTTGGTTTCTATTTCAAACGCTTCAGTTAAGTATTATTATTTACTTATAATTCTGACATAGGGTACGTATAGTTTTGATACTAAAATTACTGCATGAATGTGACAGTTGTCTATTTAAAAACTGATTATACTCGTTTGGAGGAAAACGCGTATGTTTTACTTTAATTACACAAAGATTATTAAGTGCAAATAAGCGATTTGCCATGATGTATGGGGAAGATGAACATCTACGGGTAAAATATGCACACATATAGAAGCAGAAAATTTATACATAAGAATTATATTACGTGGTGCATCTATGCGGTTTCCGTGAGCTAAAAAGGTGAGGCGGGACTATTGTAATTATCAGTAAACAAATATATCTGAATAACTAAAAATTTAACAAATTCTGGAATGTAAAATTGTTGTTTAGAGTGACTTTTTACTCAAGAAGATATATGAAATGAAAAAAAGTACCAAGTGACATTCTTTTCTTGGAAAGACCCAAAGGAAAGGGCGTCGGCAAGGGGGGCAAGAGGGAGAACTTGCCCTCCCTGGACTTCAGCCTTAATATCTTTTGCTGTTCTATTTTCATATATCTGGTGTCCGTTTTTATGTTTTTCACTGAATTCATTTCATAAGGGGTATTTTTAATGCTGCTGTTAAATTTCTTAATTTTTTGCCGTTTATTTTAATATAATCCCTATGTTATCATAAATACGCCAATTTATACCAAAAACAAGCTTTGTAAAAACATTTAAAATATTAAAATAAGAATGGGATTATTGTATCATCAAGAAGCTTTCATTTCTTTGAACGAAATATTTTCTGATGAGTTCACTGCAGTTCTTCTAGAAAACAAATGAAAAACGTAATTCTCTTACTCACTCACTCTCTCTTAAAGTAATAATTTAGTGGCCCTCAACTTTGATACATTGGTATTCAAATCTCCTTTTTTTAAGCGACAAAATCAAGAACAATACGGAATTTTGGAATCATGATGTAACACTTATTAGGATTTATGAAATAAACTGTTTCAGATTTTTAAGCTAATTGTTCTAACCCATATATTTGAAGTTCATAACTTAAGACGTCATGGTGCGGGATTTCAAATTTCCCATCAATAACAAAATATCTTCAAATTGTCGATTAGTTTATTTGATAGATTCTCTTAAGTATTATCTAGCCCACTTTCTAAAATACAATTTTGAATGTCATTTGTTCGTTATTTTTCAGTATATTAAAAATGGAGCCCAATTACCAAGGGCTCTTGAAACGAATCTGAATTTGAATTTTTACATACCTTTAGACAACAAGTCAAGTGGATGATGATGAGAGAATTGATGGATCGAGGAAAGTGGAAGGAAACGGGAGGACCCTGCGAATATCCACGCATACAGTATTTGTCCACCACAAAACGACATGACACGAGCCAGAATCGAACCTGCTACCCATGCACCAGTGAGCGGAGTACTACTGAGCCCCCGAGGCACAAAAGGGATCTGAAGCTGGTTGGTTCCTTTCTTCTTGACTGGTTCAGTGTTTAGTGTTATAATAACAATACGAGTAACAATAGCTCAATAACAATAACAATATTAGTGTTACAATAACGAGTAACAATAGCTCGTTAACTTTAATAACACCAACCAAGAAAATTAACAGGTCACAGCGTCGACCTGCGCACCTTACATATCAAATGTCTGCTACAGGTTTTTCTCACGTCAAAATACCAGCTTCGCCCACTTTCGTGACAACTCAACAGGTAACGTTAAAGCCAAGATCTCGAAAGTATGTGCCAATTTCACTGGCCAATATATGCAAAAATTTCTACTTTTCGAACCAAATTCGGAAATTTTAAAATCCAAAAATGTTAAGGCACCTAAAGCAATCTTCACTGCCAATCAAACTCACGTAGTGATTAAGAATAATATTAATAGAAGAGTTAGATTGCCCAAATGTTCCAAAGTTGGACAAGCACTTCCTTGCGAAGTGGTGGCAGTTGTGACGTCACCATCCCAGGTGGACGACCCTCCGGACTCCCCGGCAGTCTCTTTTCGGCGACTTGACTGTATGTCAAAGTTAACCACTAGACAAAAAGAAGACATTCAGCACCGTATAAAAAGTATAAGCAGTATTTTGATCCAAAACAGGTGAAAATTTATCCAAAATTGACAGACCAACAAAAACAGGAAAATTTGGCCTTAGTTTTAGAGTGTAGTGACTGTTTCTATTGGACTGACGATTGTTATGGTATAACGCAGTTAGTGGAACAGAAAATAGTTACAACAGACTCGGAGCCGGTCTATGTCCGCCCTTTCGTTCTCCCTTTGAATCTTCGAGAGGCCATGCGGACTCAGCTTCAGAAAATGGAAAAACAAAAAATGATTCAATGAGTTGGTTCTTCAAATTACAATCACCCGGTGTTTCTCATATGCAATCGATTAAGTCATATCAAATATAACAGGGAATAATTTCCTGACGAAATTCGATGATTCTTCCAGTTCTTACCTAACAAGACTTGCAAAAGAATCTCGGGACAAGACATACTTTTCAGTAGGATCTCTTGGAATCTACCAGTTTCTCGTCCCTTGATGGGATTGAAACCAAGCCCTTTGGTGCTTACATCCATGATGCAACTGGTTACGGATAGCATCCCAGCCTCACTTTTATCTACATATGCTGATGATGTTACGGTCCATACAAAATCATACATTCAAAGTCTTGCAGTAATACGGGAACTATTTGAACGTTTGCGAGCCGCTAACATTCGCCTGCAACCGTCGAAAGCAGAATTTCTCTTCATAGAATTAGAGGTCCTAATTTGGTCTTGTCCGGACGAACTGTACAAATGTCCCCTAAATTAATTTCGGCTCTGGTATATTTCCCGCAGCCAAAAGCGTAGAGACAAATTAAACAATTTCTCGGTATAGGAAATTACTTAAGGAAAAATCTACCACGATTCGGAATTGTAGCCCGACCCCTCACAAAATTACATCAGTCGGAACCTTTTCAGTGGTCACCCGAGGCCCAAAAAAGCATTTGGTCCCATAAAACAATTCGTTGCAACAGCGCCGGTTTTGCAGCCCTTTTCTACTGAATAAACATTACATGTTTGGCTTGACGCTTCGACTCTCGGATGTGGAGGTTGTTTACTACAGCCAGGTCCCGATGATCAAATCCATCCAGTCGCATATTACTCTAGAATGTTGACCGATGCTGAAACGCGTTACGATGTATTTTCGTTAGAAATGTCGGCCGCTTACTATGTAATTAAAACGTTCCATTCCTTCTTGAATGGAAAATCATTCCATCTGTACAGTGACTACGTCGAGCTCACTCATTTAAAAACAACAACAAAATTAAATGGAAATTTGGCTCAGTTGTCAATAATTTTTGACAATTATGATTTTCATGTGACTCATGTGAGTTCGACCAAGAATTCACTCTCCGACGCTCTTACCAGGAACCCGTTACCCCCCCCCTCCCCCCGGACCAACGCAACACTCCGGTAGCTGATACATTACAGTTTCCTTTCATTAGATGTCTTTTTGAAAATAAAGAACCCACACAAATCGCGGAATTACAACGACAGAATCCTTACTTTTCGAAAGTAATTGAAGTGTTAGAAAATCCGTCCTCTCCCCTCACCAAAGATTCGAAATAAAAAAATACCAACCCAGTATGTCATTAAAGACACAAAATTGTTTAGAATTTATAGATTACAGAGTATGACAAAATATTTGTTTTGCATCTTTTCTTCTCTCCAACACAAAGTTATAAATCAGATACAAAGCTCAGGTTTAAGCACATCACATGGTTCTGTTTCAAAGACATACAACCTTTTGCTTCAGAAAGTATTTTTCTTGAATATGAAAGCCTAGGTCTTCAAAATCTGCAAAGAATGCTTTGAATGCCAGGTTATGAAGCCAAATACGGAAACAAAATATGGAATTTACAAATGCACCACTTCAAATTTATCTTGACCGTGGCTCCACTAATACGTCAAGTATTATGAAGGATTTGTTCAAAAAATTAAAAATCCAGGGGAAATATTCGAATGTGTTATCACACGAAACGTTAGGTCCCTTGGAACGTTACCGTCAGACGTAAATTCGTTTATTATCACCGTGTATAATGAATAACAAACAAGATTGGAGTGTGTTCTACCACCTATAGCTACGTTCTCGTACAACTTAATGCAACATGCCAATGGATTCAGTCCTTTCACTCTCCTGCATGGGTATGTTCCGCGTTTACCTTTGGAGCTACAATTGGGCACATATACCGATCAGATGTCAAACCAACAGCTCTTACAGACAATGGACATCGCCCGTGCCCAGTTATATGGTAATTTATGTCATTAATTTGAGATTCAGAAACGTTATTTTTTAAAACATTCCCGGCAAAGGAAATACCACCCAGGACAAAGAGAGGTTTTTCTTGATTGTACCCCAAAAAGTAGGGTTTTAAAGTTTTTCTCCATGGTCTATTAGATTACCGCCACCATAGTTCGGAAACTGAATCCCAACAGATACTTGGTACGATATGATGATAGTGTTCGTAAGCGGAGAAAGGAAGATACAGTTAGTATTTCCCGGATATGACCCTTCGTGGCCCCATCAAGTCAGTCTGGCGAGGCCGCCACTGGTCACCCCAACCCCCCGCCCCATGTGAACGCTTGGCAACACGCTTGATATAACCGGATACGACTTGCATTCAGTTATTTTCTAGTAATGAACTGAATGGCACAAAGAAATAGTTTTGCCCCAAATTTGCACATAATTCTGGTGGCCACCCTGGTCCACTGCCTGTTGTACAGTGAGACAGACATTCTTGACCACATACAAAGATAATGTTTTTATTCTCCTTATAACTTGTCTAGGTAGTCGCTACTTGCAATTAAGATTTCATCAAAATGAATGGTCTTCATGTCAAAGTGATTATTAGGTAAAGCCTAGCTAGCGTGATTCACGGGCCCATCCTTTTCCTAAGATCGCGTCGTTAGTTTTGTTATTTTTGCACCGCGATTTAAAGAGCACAAATGGCAATGCTTTGTCTCTCAATGAAGTTACGTCAGAGCAACTGTTACCTTGCTGCATCATCAATCTGTAAGTGTCTTATTTCTTTTTCACATAAAGTCAACATACAAAAGTGTAATTTAAACATTTAAATGTTTTCATAACCATCATTGACAATATTAAGGGTTTATGAAACATATCCACAATGCATATCTTTCTGGAAGAAATGGCCGTCTTTCAGGAACAAACTGCAAAGGTCTTTTGTTCTTTTATGCTTAGCAATTGGGATTCGGTCTCCACTGAATCATTGATTCTGTATGTAAACTAGGATATGGATCGTTTTCCTTTTCTATTTAAATTTTTACAAGAAAAAAGATAGCACTTTTATCTTACCAGATTTCTTCATTGCTTCGTATCATATCTTGATTACATTGAATTTCAGAAGAAAATACACTTTTGCACGTTTGTTATCAAAGTTAGGTATTTTAATAGGAATTGAGTACAACAATTATAGCCTTTTTGACCTCTAGTTTTCTCGTTTCACTGATTTGTTGTCGTAGGTGTTTTGACATTTTCCACACACTCAAGCACTAGTAGGACATGCTGTGTTAGTTATTGAGGAATCACTTTTGGAATTCATATTGGTCTTTATCTTACGAAAAGTTTTGTTTTTCAGTTCACAATGGAGACGGCATTTTTTGTCTGTATTGTCGTCCTCATGTTTGTCTTCATGACAGTAGTAGGGATCATTGGGTGCTTCCTCTTATGTCGCATTTCATTGTATCGGAGGACATCAGTTAGGCCACCCAACTTACGCAAGTTCAAGCTAGTAGTTCGACCTACCAGAGACGCCAGTGCGCAAACATATTTTTCGCTCAGGAATTTGTCTTGATTCGACTCAGTATAATCACACACAGTTGTATCCACTATCGTATTTTGAACTTCCCACTCTTGATTTCTTACCTTAATTTTAAAGACGGACAAGAGCATCACAATCTTTTATGAACCCAACACATCCAAGTGTCCTCGAGATCAATTACTGGTTATGTTGAGAACTTTATCGATCCCCCAGTGCGTTGTGGTCTGCAGTGTTCAGAGACACCCACCACAATGCTCAATCGGCCCATGGCCTTTTTCATGCTGACCACACTATGGACGCCATCCACAGTGGCATTGTGAAGTTGATCATCCCTCGTCGACACATCTCCTGGAGGACCCCCTTGGATACGGAAGCCTCCTAATCTGAAGTTTCTCCTACTCTACTAGTGTTTCTACTTTTCTTAATTTCTACAGTTATTAGTGTTAGTGTTAAGAAATAACTATGTGATTTCATCAAGATGTTTGGGAAGATTGGAAGCCAACTCAGGGAGTGCGCTTCACCGCAATGGAAGAATGTTGAATGAAAATTATAAGATAAAGAAGAATGATTTTGTATATTTTTTGTATAATTTGTATATAGCTCTTCTATAAAACTAGTATATTTTGTATATAGCTCTTCTATATAATTTGTATATTTTGGATTCTATTCTATTTCACGTCTTATCTTCTGATGCTCTCAACGTCCGTCATTCATTGTTATTGTTTTTGTACTTAGTATGCATTCATGCATGGGTGTTATTGCCGTCAGCGTCTCTCCATTCTTAGTAGGTTCCTTCCTTGAAGCCCCAATAGAAAGTTAAGTCAACCCGGTGTTTTCATCCATAACCTTATATTTTATCCTTAAGATTTAAGTGTTCTACAAGTAATTATTAGATTCCATCCGTGCTACGTTCACGAAAGAAAGCATTACCAGATATGTACCAGAAGTACATATTTAGTGTTCCGTGCATTCGTAGCAAACATACAGTTGACCTACGACTTCAGTTCTAAGGTTTGTCACTACACGAGTGACAATTTTACAATGTATATACAGAGTGTCCCATTTTAATCAAACCACTGTGCAAAACACTGAAATAAAATACAAAAAGTGTGCAGTGGAACATGTAGAGACAAAGGGGGCACAGCCTTCCATGCACAATGGAGTTATGTCACATGCACAGTGTTGCCACCTCAACACAAACTTATATATTATTTCAAATGAGATAAAGGTTCAATACTTTCGGAGGTAATAGCATGCCATGATAAACAAAAAGTTTATGTGAACATGGTTCGAAATTTGCATCGTTTCGGAGATAGAGTGATTCGAACTTGGAGCCCAAAATCAATGCCTAACAATGGGAAGAAAATGAAAAATTCTCAATAAATCATAAATGACGCATTGAATGAAACTTTTGTTGCTGAAAATTTGTTTGTAACAACATGGTGGATATCAAGATTGAAAACATGATGACACCAACCTGGTATAACGATTAATTTTTTCAAATGGCACTACATTGTTATATTGGGTATTTGGCATGCTCAAGGGATGATAAACAACACACGTAAAGCACACATTGCAGTGTTGCAAAATGTGGATAAGACAGAAAGATTTTCGCGATCTTATAGAAAATATGTAATTCCCTAGGATATTTTATCCACAGTTTGCAACACTGCAATGTGTGCTTTACGTATGTTGTTTATCATCACTAGAGGATACCAAATACCTAATAACATAACGTAGCGCCATTTGAAAAATGTAAACGTTATACCGGGTTGCCAACACGACAACCTGCTGACATCGTGTTTTCATTCCTGATATCCACCATGTTGTTTAAACAAATTTTCAACAAAAAAAAAGTTTCATTCAATTGGTCGTTTATGATTTATTGAGAATTTTTTATTTTCTTCCCATTGTTAGGCGTTGATTCTGGACTCCAAGTTTGAATCACTGTAACTCCGAAACGAAGCAGATTTCGAACCATATTCACATAAACTTTTTTGTGTGTTATGACTTATACTATCACCTCCGAAAGTACTGAACCTTTATCCCATTTGAAAAATTATAAGTTTGTGTTGAGGTGACAACACTGTGCATGTGGCATAACTCCATTGTGGATGGAATGCTGTCCCCCCTCTGTCACTACATGTTCCACTGCACACTTTTTGTATTTTCTTTCAGTGCATTGCAATATTCCAGTGGTTTGATTAAAATGAGACACCCACCCTATATATATATATATATATATATATTAATAATATGGATTTTAGGAAGGTTGGGAAGCACAGCATTTCATTTCGTCTTTGGTATTTTACAGCCAAGCCAGCCTCTTTCTTAATTCTTCGCTCCTTCCAGTCATCACCTCTTTGTTTCATCATTTCTATTTGTGCAAGTTAGTCGTATTTCATATAGTTAGAATTTTTATGGTCTGCTTTATCTTGTATGAAGAAACTCTTCCGCATATTGTGTATATCATATTGACAATTCTGCAGTTTTTGGAATGGAATAAAAAAAAGCACATATTATCTTTATATCGTAGCCCATGGTCTATGATCCTAAAGTTAGGTGTTATTGCACTATCTCTTATTTAAGTAAAGCTTTTGCTTAAAACTAGCGAGTTTCTTTCCAGTGAGCAACAAATCCCTAAAACTTTATGTTTCTCTCTCAAAGAGAACCTAGTCAAGATGGTGGAGATGTATTCCTAAAGGTCCCCTTACTCTTTGTTTAATTTTGACTTAAGTCAAAATAGTGGAGATGGAATTTGAAACCTCCTCTCTATTCGCTGGTCTTTAGTATGTTCTGTTAGTTGCTTGAGAAATTTCTTGTTCTCTCTCTTCCCCCCACCCTCTATATTTTCTTTCTCTCTCTCTGAGTTTATGAGTAATTCTCGTAGTGTACGTTCGAAGTCTCCTGTTCGATCTCCGATCCTTACAAGATCGAAAGCAGCGCTTTTAACTAATTTACGTAACTACTTGTTTTCATCCCCTTCTGGTTCTCAAAGTTCTTCCGCTTCTGTTTCCCCAACTTCATCCCCTTCAGTTTCTCCTTCAAATTAATTAAGTTATCCCCCTTCTAATTCACTAAGCTCGTCTCCCTCAGTTTCTTGCAAGTCAGTCGAAATGCCGAACGAGAACCAACCCCCTCGACCTCCCGTTATATCATCTTTGGTAGAACAATTAGCGGAATTAAGACCTATTCCAAAATTCTCAGGTATTGACCCGTCTGCCATTGATAATTTCTTTATTGTGTTTGAAAACTTGGCAGATAAACAGAATTAGTCTGCGGAAAAGAAACTTTCAATGTTCTGTTCGTCTTTAACTGACAAAGCACTCGATTTGTACTATGTTCTGTCTCAGTCAGCAAATGCAGCAGAACCATTGACCTATGATTCTCTCAAGCAAACATTCATTGAAGTTTTTAGAGGTGCTAGTAATCCGTATAAGACTGAAGAAGTGTTAAGAAACAGAAAACAGTCTTTTAATGAACCTACTTATACTTATGTTTTAAGTAAAGCCAAGCTGGTTAAAACCTACATGCCTCAAGCTACTAACCAGGATGTTTTGTACCATGTCATAAACGGCTTGCGCTCAGATTTGCTTTCCCACGTCGCTGATAAGAAAATCATGGACATTAAAGAGCTTTTGTCAATTATACAGAATAGGGACAAGAAAAATCACAGTGTCTGGCAGCGTCAAAAAGAAGAAATGCAATGTCTTTTAAATCCTGCATCTCAACTTGCACCGACAAATTCTTCCTCCCACACCCATCTTTCTTCGCCGTTATTGCCGTTTCATCATTCTCCAGTGCCACTAAATCCGTATTTGTTGCCTCAGACAGCAACAACACAGTCTCAATTTCAAGCGGCAGGTCCTTCTTCGTCAGTTTTTCCTTTTTTCAATGCTAAAACACATTCATTTTCTGCGTAAACGCAGTCTTCGCCTCAGTCAAATCAAACAGAGTTAATTTTGAAACTGCAAAATGAAGTACAGCAATTGCGCTCTCAATTGCCGATACAGCGTGCTCAAATGGTATCGACAGCCTCTCAAACTGAAACCCCTTCTTCTGATCCACCACCCCCCATTCTAGCTCAAGCACCACCTACTTACTCCCCTTCTTCCTATTCTTATCTTGAAAT
>JAGDQP010026769.1:0-25600 GCA_022664845.1 Lepisma saccharinum
ATTTGATACTACAAATTTTTCCGATAGCAACCAATCATGTGTTTGTTGAAAATACAATTCTTGTAATTTTAGCCTACGAGACCAAAATAAATCAATATCATGTGTAGTCGTAGGAGAGGAAGAGATGAGTTGATCCAACTCATTTTCTATAGCTTGAAGATGATGAAAGGAAACCTTTACTTTTTCTCGTTGAGCTGCTGCAAAACGTCTTGCTGTATCTTGAGTTTCTGATTTAAACGCGTCCCATAGACTAAGAATTTCATCTGAACTTGTTGCTAAATAGTAGTAATGTTGAATTAACGATATTATAGCTTGATTAAAGTCATCATGCTGCAGCAAATAGTTAGGGAAACGCCAATATGAGCTTCTAGAGGGAACAGGAAAGAGTTGGAAATTAAAGAAAATTCCGTCATGATCAGAAAAAGAAGGAATGACAATGGGAAGGTCAAAAAATTGGGAGAAAGTTCCAGAAAAATAAAAACGGTCCAGGCGACTGCGGGGCAGGTGATTAAACTTACCGTAATAAGTATACTGTCGAGCGTTTGGTTTATGAAAACGCAAAATATCAACTAGATCATACTCTTCTAAAAAAGATAACATGTGTTCTACTAGCCTATGTTTATGTTCAAGACAATTATAGCGATCTATACCAGCCAGAGTGACATTCCAGTCACCTCCCAGAATAAAGAAGTCTAAATTGAGTGATTGAACGTAAGTATCTAACGCATTAATAAGAGCGATACCGGCATTCTCGTCTTGCGGCATATACA
The DNA here is from genome assembly GCA_022664845.1 of Lepisma saccharinum. Classification (NCBI taxonomy): domain Eukaryota; kingdom Metazoa; phylum Arthropoda; class Insecta; order Zygentoma; family Lepismatidae; genus Lepisma; species Lepisma saccharinum. Next base: position 771 of record JAGDQP010026769.1, read on the forward strand.
CATTAATTAGAGCAAACGTATAACCACCAGAGTGAATTATCAAAGCATGTAAATAACCTTCTATAATAATCGTGTGCCGTAAAACATTCCAAAAAGGTAACAAATTATTTTGTATCATAATAGCAGTTCCGCTGCTTGCATTTACAGGCGGATTAATCCAAAAACCAAAGTCACTTAACTTAGAATTTACAGGTGCAGTATTTAAATTAGTTTCTTGTACATATACAACGGAAGCCTTAGAACGCTGTAGAAAATAACTGAGAGCAAGTTGTTTGTGCATTGATACTAGGCCTTTTGTATGCAACGAAAGTACTCCCACCATTAGAAAAATAAAAAGTAGAAGCACAAAAGTTAACAACACTAATTTACACACTTTCATCTTCAATAGCTTTAATTATACGCTGGATGCGTCTACGTAGGTTATTGTCAGTAACATCGGGAATTTTTTCCTGTGGTGTATCTCTCAAAGCCATGGGTTCGACTTGAAAGCTTTTTACAATGGGCATGATTTTTTTGAAACTTTTGCTGCGAGTCAAGAATTGGTGAAATTGTTCTTCAGTCCAGTTAGATACATCACACCATTGAGATAAACGGTCTACTTCCAACTCATCAAGGTCCTTGAGCGATGAAAATGATATATCCGAACAAACAGATGAAGTGTCGTCACTAACACCCACAGTTTTCTCTTTTTTAAGGGAACTGTCTATAGGGGTGGGAGAGCTAGGTCTTTTCTTCCTTACTCCTCCACTCGAAGAAAGATGTGAAGATAAATCTATAGGATCGTCAGGTTTGGGTTCTTGGGATGACATCCCTGGGTGTGCAAACGGTGGAGATGAAAGATCCGAAACTTTATCTTCAGGGGAGGCTTGAGATTGATTAAGAATAGAAACAGATTCTGAATGAAAAGGAATTAGGGCAGAATTTGATTCATGCTGTGAAACAGTGGTAAGTTCGGTAGCTTCTTCTGTCGGACAGACAGACGAAATTTCACTTGACTCAGAAGACTCTGGAGGGGCCACGGAAGAAATAAGTTGTCTGCCTTGCACAATAGGAGATTCTAACTTCGTCAATTGAGGAGAAACTGGTTGTTTTGTCTTTTCGTTCAAGGTCTTAGCGATCAGGGAAAGAGGAGGAGGGAGGGAAGGGAAAGTTGTTTCGTTAACCTTGGCGTTTGCAACAACTGAGTAAGACTGTGCTTCAGAAGTCGCTAAAGAAACTGTCTTTTGTTTTTCGTTTTGTGTGCTACCATGAGAAACTTGCTGCTTGCTCGTAGTGGTTGATAGAGAGTTCGCTTTTGACTGGCAAAACCGGCGAGAGTGCCCAATTTGATTACATACATAACATTTCATTTCGTCACTGGAAATAAAGACTGTGTAATGTGTTCCTTCATACGTAATGGGAATAGAGCCAGGAACTGTTTCAGGTTTTGCAAACAAAATATACACTAATCTTCGAAAAGATTTGATGTGCGATAGTGATTGATGTTGCGTACCGATAGAGATCTGCTTAAAAGGACTAACAATTTTACCATAAGGAGCCAAAGCTGCACTTAACACTGTGTCTGGTATGTCTGGCAATACATGCGATAAAATCACCTTCGTAGCAGATTGAACATATTTTCGTAAGGGAACAAAAATGTCATCATTGACTGTAAAGCCCCCGTGATCCAGCAGTTTGTCCAACAAGGTAGGAGTAGCAATATACACACACACCCTGCTGCCGGCAATTCTCGATGCATGAGTAATATTTTCTGGGCCGATAACTTGAGCGATTCCAAGTAAATAGTCCTCCAAATTTAAACCTACTATAGCGTCACAAACGATTGCTAAGTTTTTGTTCGGTACAGTACTTACAGTAGATTGTTTATCATTCAATAAGACAGTGTTAGATTGTTGAGGTGATGGTTTTTGAGACGATATATTTGAAGAACCTGCATGACTTCCAGTAGCTTGAAAACCTGTCGGTGCACCACTTGTATCACTCCGCGCGTCCATGATGATCCACGCGAAGTAAACAACGAAGCACAACTTCACAAAAATAGCAATTGCTTGCTATAGATAGCGAAACTGGACACACCGATTGCACTATTACATTGCTGGTATATTCATAGAAACGTTAGACACCAAAATAAAGTATACTGTCACAAGAAAACACACTAACGTCGCCAAAAAGAAGAGACCGATATGTAAATGAATCTCTTGCTGATGACGTCACGATAGATAGATAGATAGATAGATAGATATAACGCCCTAGCTGAGCTGGTCTACCGGTTCCCGTAAGATCACCGAAGTCAAGCAGCTCTGGGTCTGGTCAGTGCTTGGACGGGTGACCGTTGCAGTACTCCAGATGGTGTTGCCTGTGCGGCGTCCACCCAGCGTCGTGAGGCCACCTGGGGAGTTACCTGAATAAAGAGGTAGCGATCACAGTTGAGAGCTTCGGCTCTCCTCTCCCAACACGTCTGGTCAGCGTGGGAGCAGTAGACCACCTCCTCCCTCCGGGAGAGGCCTCATCCAGTAGTGGATTGAATATGGCTGTGTATTATATATATATATATATATATATATATATATATATATATATATATATAAACAAGTGAAATTGTTAAAATATATAACGAAGCTTATGAATTTTATTTAAAAAACGATATTTTAAGGTTTTAGAAATAAAGCACATCTTCCATGTAAATAGCCCCATTGAACTGTTCCATTCTAAGCACTTCGCGGCCCTTGTTCTCTTATTTTTTTTAATGTTTGATGCCCATTATAGTTTAACCAAACAACCTCACGTAACAGAGAATATCGAATTTGGAACAAAACGCTGGAAAAAGCATCACGAAATTACGGGAGTATAACAGCCATAAAGTGTTTAAAATGATTGATTTATACATTTGATAAATCAATAAACTATTTTTTTAACAAGGCAAACGCAATAAGAATCCCGGTATTTGGCTGGCGTGATCGAGGAGAACCTCGATATATGTAGTTCATCTGAATGACAAGTTCTAGAAATCGAATGTGGACTTCTTGGTCGTAAGGTTAGTACATGTTCGATCCTGGAAATGATAGAGGTGAAATCATTAAATATGATGGTAATCAAGAGTATTACAATCCGAAGTGTTCTTGTACTTCCACCAGAGAAACGTTTGAGTAAGTATTCTAGTTCTAATGAAGAGTGTAGCCAGAGATGAAACCTGCTACTGTGGACTCCTGACATCTGTAGACGCGAGGGCGGAGTCACAACTTAATGAGGGGTAGGAAGACACTATTCAGTATCCAATAGGAAGTTTTCTTTAGTAGCTAGTGACAAGGTTGCCAGTAGCATTTAATGAAAAGTAAGACACTATCGCCGAGCTTTCTATCTCGTTTGCAGTTATACTTGTGAGAAGTGAATATATGCATTTAACTGTATATGAATTTTTCTGTATATGCATTTGACTGTCACAATTCTGTTGTTATTTATTGATATTTTAGTAACATTTCAAATCGTCAAATTTAACCTAAACAGTATCTGCTTATTCTATGACGAGCGCTAAGGATGAAGGTCCCGGTAATCGTACTTGCAAAACCTAGAAAAAGAAGAGTTACTTCTTTTACATAAATGTAATTTAATCGCTCTGTAATCCAGACACCTTTCTATCGTTAAATCGGATCTTCCCTTCTAATTAGTCTCATATGCAAAATTTAGAATGTTACCTGTCATGCGAGGTGCATCATCCGTGCCAAATCACTCCACCGTAAATGCAAAAGACTGGAATGTGACAATGAGTTTTATAGGTTCAGGAAAATCCACAATCAGAAATACGTATTATATAAAACTCATCGCCATATATATCACCCATATAAAATTCAGATATACGAATCTGTTTCTGGCTTTTAGGCATCTATGGCTCAGGTCGGGATACGGCAGGGGAAATACGATAGAAGGAATAGACCACAGCCTAAGTTGAATGTACCATCCCAGTATTGGAATGGCATGAGAGAGAAAAACAGTCAGGATAGGTGCCAGCTGGTATCGAACCCAGGACTTCCAGAATGCGGAGCCAACACTCTACCAACTGAACCAGGGACGCTTAAATACATACATGGTTATGATGAACCATTGACATTGTGACACTGGGAGCTGACGCGTCGCCATCAAAGCAAACTGAATTATAGAGCTTCTAGCACGACACTTTCACAACCACAATAATCTCTCAACACTGAACCACTTCTTATATGCACAAAGTTGCTGGAGCTTTGGCACATGAGGCGATGGGACTGTTCTAGGCAATAAACCATTCTTTTATTGTACCTGCTGTACCAGCAATTTATAATTGTTGCCCTATCCTTTGTAGCAGATTTTTCTGAACAAATTGTAAAACAGGGAAGCTACATTGACAAGAAATCTGCCTTTCTCTTTGACGACAGTATAGCATCCGCTTGAAACTGAACCACACGGAGGGACGTTTATTGCTCTTATCATCAGAAAAGAGCCAGAGGTCTTGGTTGCTATTCAGTATACTGGTACTTTCATGTTTTCTTTATGATGAGACATATTGTTTCGGTCGGACAGCTTGAAATGGTTCAAATTATGGCAACGGGGCAAAACGTAGCTACTAACAGGAAACAAGGTAATAAATGAAAACAAATAAGGAAGTAAGAGCAACGGAGAGCGACCACAAATGACCCGTCTTGAGCTGCGTTGTCGATTTCTTTAATTTTGAAGGACTCTAGCGGTAACCAAATTCACAAGGGTCTATATCAGAACGCCCACTGGTCAGATCGCCCACTTCAGAAAATGGTCAGAACGCCCACAAAAACGGTCAGATCGCCCACCAGAACGGCAAAACACGCAAATTCAGAAATGGTCAGAGCGCCCACCGGTCAGAACGCCCACTCGTAAAAATGGCAACAACGTTGGGTCTATGTCAGAACGCCCACTGGTCAGATCGCCCACTTCTGAAAATGGTCAGAACGCCAAGCAAAACGGCAAAACACGCAAATTCAGAAATGGTCAGAACGCTCACCGGTCAGAATACCCACCGAAATTCAAAAATAAGTCTTAAAACGAATTTAAGTAAAACAATAGTAATGTATAATCAACATGCTGCAAAGAAGGAAATATTGATTCGTGGAGAGACAATAGGCATAGTTAATGATTATGTTTACCCAGAGCAGCTCAAATCAACGTATGCTAAGTTGACGGATGAATAAATAGAAATTGGAAAATGGCGTGGAGCTCGCTTGGAAAATCACATTTTATTTTCAAAGGCGAACTACCAATGTGTCTCAAGAGTAAAGTTTATAATCAATGTCTCTTACGTGTGATGATGTACGGCTGTGGAACTTGGACATTGAATGAGCAAACGACCCAAAGATACAGGCTCACACAAAGAGTTATGATGAGATGCATGATAGGAACAACTATGGACGACTAATGTATTACATTGGATTCCCCCCCACAAAAAAACGACCGAGACGACGTCTAAATGCAAGATGGGTAGATGAAATTGCTATAAGTTGTAATGGCACTCCCTTTCAATCAATTCAGTTTAGTGAATTTTGTAACAAGAAAAGAATAAAGTTAATACATTCCCCGCCCTTTCATGCACCTAGTAATGGGGTTGCAGAAAAATCTGTACAAACTGTTAAGAGGACCTTAGATCGTAAGTGGATCAAAAACAACTACAGAACTGATTTTGCTCTTTTACGCAGATGGATCAATGAAATAAATTATTTTCTAGCTCATACAGTTTCCACTAGTACAGGCAAGACACCATCATCGCTTTTGTTATCTGACGAGCCGCGTACATGTTTTAATACTTTGACATTTAAGAATCAGAAGTCTCCTTTAATTTCAAAGTCGAATTTTGAGTCAAAGGATAGACCAGTCTGGGTCAGAAATCACGCTTCAAGATTACCACATTTTCTTCCAGGCAAAACTGTTAAGCAATTGGGATTCAGTACTTATTTAGTTAAGATTGGTCACCAGACCAGGGTTTATAATTCGCATCAGATGTATTTTGTTACTAGACCTGAACAACCTAAAGAAAATCTAGAATAAGACACTGAAGTAGTTCATCAGCCACAATCAGAAGTGAATGCGAGAAGGTCTCAACGAGTTAGAAAAGCGCCATTCTGGCAGAAAGACTATTGTGTCTACAAATGAAAGTATAATTGAAAACATGTGTTTCTTAACGTATGAACGTAGATTTTTTTTTATCCTGATCTTATCTTTAATCTGATTTAACGTCATAAACATTATTTCGAGGTGTTATCTGAAACGTAGCCTAATTTTTTTCCATTATTTAATCTGATATTAGATTATTCTGCTTTCAGTTCTCCTAATGGGACTTATCTAAAGTGCAGCTGAATAAATGAATCTACTTCATGTTTATTAGATAATCTAATAGAAATTAATTTACGGAAGATTTTTTGTTTGTTTCAACATGAATTTTCTTTTATAAAAAATTGTTATTTAAAGGTTTTCTTGTGTTGAAACATTTTGTAAAATATCATCAAGTAGAGCTTTGCTACCCGGCAAACTTTAATTTTTCAAAAGAACCGGCGAGTGCTATAAGTTGTATCTATGGTGTGATTAAGATTATTTGTATTCATGTCTTGGCTATACTGCATGTTTCATAGTTACGTATATCGATTGTTTTGTAGCGGTAGTTTGGAATGTTCGTTCGCCTGTTTATTGTCTTTATGTCGTTGCTATTCAATAACTTACTTAACAACGGTGTACTTATATGTCAGAGATCCGAGTGTCCGAATGTGTAGGCAAACACATCGTCGCGGTAGTCTTCATGTTGTCCTATGTCAGGACATAATATCTGAACAATCGTTCAAGTCTTAGCATCTCTTTGTCCAGAAGCATAATGGTTATGAGAGATAATATTGTGGATGTTTACTTCAGATATTACAATAAAGAAAAGTTTAATACATATTGAGATGAGTGTACTATCAATCCTAGATGGTAATTTACAATTCAATGTTCATGTCTACGTCATATGTGAAGTTAAGCAAGAGAGAATCAATTACCTACTTCAATATTCATTAATCAAGAATATTAGTGAAGATATATCTATTTTTATTTAAAATACTATAAGACGAAAATATAGTAGAAATTAAACGTTTTTCAGGAGCTACATTGACGAGGATTGCAGCTGAGCGAGATATGTGGAAAGAAAAGGGGATTCCTTTATCCAACAGTGGATAGGAAACGGCTGAATATGATAATGGTTCCTTAAATTACGCTTCATATGTGCCTTTCCAAGTTAATTAAATAAAAATTGTACTTAAAAGCTATTTTAATGAAATTAACCATTTATCATGTTTTCATTTGCACATTGAAAACAGCTTGAATTTTAAATTATATTTCAACGAATATTTTATTTCGTTCATATTGCTTTCATGTGATGTGTTTTCAATTTTCCTTTTCTACTATGATATAGATTTCACTTCTTATGCGTTTTTCTAAAGCGATATATTACACTTATTGAGAAATACACATTTAATAATAAGGTCTTTCAGAAACATACAAAATATTTTTTATCGTTTTTAGAATGAAATGTCACCGTTGTATCCATGATTGTTCAGATAGCCACAGTTTAAGAATCATTTATTAGTGTTTATTGTAATGGTATTTTCATTTTATTTCGCCATATTTACTATGGTGGGGTTAAGGTCGGTATACTTTCCTTCCACTCAAACATAAATATACTTACCAAACTATTATTATGAGTGCACATAATATAACAACATAAAAACACATAGCAGATAATTATACTTAGGAAAAGAAACACACGCGAACGCAACATTATCACATAAATAGTATACTCGCTGCTGTAGCCTGGTGGTAGCTTATGTGCACAGCCCCCGACTGGACTCCGACTCTCGTTCTGACTGGTAGACTTTGTGAACGTTTTCCCGAGGTTGTTTCCATTATGTTTGTTCAATATCGATTTAATATAAGTATTAAACTACAAAAAAAACTGTGCACCTTGGTAGGGTTTGTATTTTCTAACCTGTGGGGATCCTGATCATTTTGGTGGGCGTTCTGACCCTTTTTAAAGTGGGCGTTCTGACCGTTTTCAAAGGTGGGCGTTCTGACCGTTTCGGCGGGTGTTCTGACCATTTTCAGAAGTGGGCGTTCTGACCGATTATGCATTTGGGCGTTCCGACCATTTTGGTGAACGTTGTTGCCATTTTTACGAGTGGGCGTTCTGACCATTTCTGAATTTGCCTGTTTTGCCGTTTTGGTGGACGATCTGCCCGTTTCTGTGGGCGTTCTGACCATTTTCAGAAGTGGGCGATCTGACCAGTGGGCGTTCTGACACAGACCCATCCACAACACAAACTCAAGAGGTCCGACATCTATTTGGCAAACACTTTGCAGAATCTGTTGTTTTCCAGTATTGGCAAGTAGAAGTGATTCTTCCCTGTAGAAATAATAAACAATAACAACATTTCCGTAAACTGTAAAAACAGTTCCTTAAAATTGAAAAAGAAGTTCTTATCTGTGAATCCAGAAATATTTTTTTTTTTAGAAATGAGACATAAACATTTTTATTTAATTTTAAATAAGAAGATGCCGGTTTTGAAATAAGACTAGTAACCTCGTTTCTATTGTAGCAAGTTGGTAGATTTTTTTCTATCAATATTTCGATTTTGAAATTAAATGAGCATGCTGATAGATCATTTCTAAAAAAAAATTGCTCCACGGTACACTGATAAAAACTTTCTTCCCCTTAATTTTAATAAACGTTTCCTTTTAGAGTGTAAAATGGTTAGATAGTGTCAAAAATAACTTTTGGGGCTCGAGTCAGAGATGTCTAAATGCCAGAAATATATGTTTTAAGTAAAGAACTTCCAATGGCTAAACCGCAATGGTATATAAAATGAAAGAATCTTTGCCTGATAATGAACTACTTAATGCATATTATTTACATTTGGGTCAAGGCTATTTTAGAACCAGTTTTCAGGCTGTTTAAATGGAAATACGAAAATACTGGTGAGGGGATAAGGCACAAATAATAGTATCATGCACAAGATTGTTTACATATATGCCGGAGAAGAATGGTATTCTGTAAGAAATTACAAGAAATGTCTGGCCGGGTATTTCTTCCTACAATATTGAACTCTCGATAAACACGAATGCTGCTGGCAACGCTGCTCGAGTCCTCCCGCTGAAAGGCGCTGATTGCTTGGGCACTTCCCACTGCACCCCGCGCTGAAGCTAAGACTCCTCTCACAGGTCGACAGATGTCAGCAATGGGCAGTAACTTGTCTTCAATCCAAACAGTGTTATGTTAATCTAGCATCCAGCAGCCTTTCATAATAATAATAAAGGTTTAATTATTTCCAGAAAATAATGTAATTACAAAATCTATTGCAGTAAAAATTAAGCTTTCTTTCGTCCTGTAGAATGAAAATATCATGCAAGTATAAATCCTTTAATTATAGTGATGCTGACTACTCTTCCCTTAGGCAGATTTTCGACCAAAATGTCTACGGGCAACATGAATGCTTTACTTCTTATTACATTTAATTGGGTAAAGATTACGTTACTGTCCCTATTACTAGGCGGGAAGTTTTGAGTTTAGGACCCTAAGTTCGATTTGTTTATCGAGGATCCAACTTAGACTCCAAATAGCGACAACTATAATTATGCAGAACCTTACATAATTGTGTATATATAAAACAAATCAACTGCCCTTAGTATCAAATCAACAGACTTCAGTACTTAATTATATGCCAAAATTTCACAGACGTATAATACTTACCTCCTTCATGCAAAAACACTAATCACGACAAATAGCACTATTTACAAAAGTATGATTTTACTAATTTACACTGTAAAATTTAATAGTAGGAACTCCCCTTTTACACTGTAACTATAGCAGCCTTTAACAATAATACTCTTTGCTTCCTATTGAAACATTACTGTAGTTTTATTTCATTGCGTTAAAAGTAACATTGTCTCATACAATAAGTTCCATTTCTATAGGTACATTATCATTCATTGGATAAATTATTCTTTTGATTTTGTTTCAATCTAACTAAATGAAAAGCTAGAAAGATTTTTTGCAAAGATGTTTTGAGTTTATGAATCTTGAATCTTAGGACTATTATCTGTTGACAGTTCTCGTCCAGTTTGAAATTAGTGGTGGATTATAGTGGACTTGCCTTTATCATTTTGGCGGACAATGTTTGAGTCTGCATCTAATGTGTAAGCGAGAATGTATGAAGTGTGTTTAAGGCAAGGCTATATAATGACGGTTTGCATTCTTAAGTTTCGGGCCGTGGTAGCCCATGGCTTGAGTCTGTGTTGAATCTTTGGCTAGTGTGAGATTAGTCTGAGTTGACACTCAGCAACTCTCGCTGAAAGGGGTTTGCATGTGATGATGAAAGAAGTGAAATTAAGGTGGACGTGGCGTTTTATTGCGGAATTCTTCAGATGGTGATGATGCGAGACGGGTCCAAAATTTCTGATTTTCATGCGTTATAACTTCTGCTAGATACTGGAGATCCAGGTCTTCATGGAGTTGACATATTCGTGTGTCTCGTGAGTGACCAGTCATAATGCGAGCTGCTCGGTTCTGAACTATCTAAAGTTTGTAGAGATATGTGCATGAGTGGTCTACATGACTCCAAGCCGGGTGAGCGTAAAACAGGTAAGAGCGGATGAGCACTTTGAAGATGTGAAATTTTGCAGAGATGGATAGTGCTGGACTGTGGAGAATTGGATATAGAGTTAGAAGACGTTGAGTAGCTTTGCTTGCGATGGTGAGGATATAAGAGCGAAAAGTAAGGCGTCGATCTAAAGTGATTCCTAGATATTTTGCTGACGGAGCAGTCGGAAGTGGCTTGCCGAGAAAGGTGATATGATTTGGAAGAGCTTGGTAGCGACGAGAGTACTGTCTTTTCTGGATTAATTTTGATGCGCCAGTCTTCGGCCCAGTGTTCAACTTCAAGTAAATGACGTGAAGTCCTAAGGTAGCGTAGTGAATATTCGAAGAGGAAGAGAAGATAGACGTGTAATCTGCGAAAGTTGCTGTCGTGATACGAGGATTGATCGGGAGATCGAGACCGGCAGTGTAGATATTGTAGAGTAATAGAGAAAGAATAGTGCGCTCCGGGACTCCAGCAGAGATTTTCCTAAATTGTGTGAGGATTCGGTTGTACGAAAGAAGAATGTCTGGTCTTGCAAATAAGGTGAAATGATTTGTAGTTGATAGGATTAAAGTTGTAGTTGTTGTAGTTTGTAAAGTAGTCCCTTATGACATACTCGGTCGAATGCTTTGGATAAATCAAGAAAGATGTCCAAAGTATGAGCAAAGCTGTTGAAGTGATAGGTGATGTGATCGATGACTCTTACCAGTTGACAAACGGTGTCATAACCTGTACGGAATACGAATTGATGAGATGGGAGAGCAGCGGTGGCATCAATGAAGCGAGAAAGGCGGAAGCGATAAATGCGCTTAAAGAGTTTGCAGACATCTGAGAGTATGCTTATGGGACGATAATTTTGAGGATATAAGTGATCTTTGTTGACTTTGGGGATCATGCATATTCGAGCTTGTTTCCAAGTGGAAGGAAAATATCCCAGTTCAAGGAGAGAGTTGAAAATTTTGTAGAGGATGACAAGTCATTTTCGAGGTGCTTGTTTAAGAAGAGCAAGAGCTGAAATCCTGTCAAGTCCTCCAGCACTTTTGGATTTAAGTTTCTTGGCGAAACATTGTACTTTTCGGGGTGTTATAAGGTCTGTATGAGCAAAATTAGCTGGGATGGCAGGCGGTTGAAGAGAGTGATGAACAAGCGTGATTACATCTTCGTTATATGATTCGGGATTTAGTGCGAATTGTTGCTCCATTATCTCGGCAAAGAGGACAGATTTCTCAGTAGAAGTGAAGACTAAACCGTTGGGACCATGGAGAGGTCGAGATTTGCCAGTGGTAGTACGTTTGGTGAATGCACGACGTAACAGCCAAAACTCGTGATTGGTGGAGTCAAGGTTCGTAATTTTTCATTCCAATGGTAAATCTCAAGGCAATGGATCCGGTTCTTTATTGGTTTTGTAATTTGTTGAGCAAAGTTTTAAAGGCAGGATGGCGCGTGGTTTTCCATTGTTTTCGACCACAGCGTTTGATAGTGATGAGAAAGTTAGTGTGAAGATCCTCGGGTCGAGTGCCTGTAATGGTAGATCTTGAAGAAGTAGTGGTAAGGTACAAGGCAGATTTGATTGCGGTATAGTAATGCCAATATGACTCGACATCTGATCTTCCTTTTGACGCGCTGCTGTCGTGTGAAAGAATTTCGCATCCTCTTACCACCCGTAGAGCTATGTTGCCACACTTCGCAAAATAAACTTTGCCTTCAGTCGTGTGATGGAGTTGAAAAACATACGGTACACACATCTTCCTATTTTCCTTATATGCTGCTGAGTGGAATTTGAGAGAGAGGAAAATTTTATTCTCGCCCTGTGCATTTCGTACTTTCAAAAACAATACAGGTAAAACATTAAAAGGCGAGAAACACGATTACTAATTAAATACCAATTCGAAATTCCAGAATTCCGGAAAGTGGGAATTCTGAAATGTGTGAATTTCCGAATGTCGGTCATCACCACCAAATGATAGAAGTTTGAATGTTATTTATGTCCTTTAGGCACCTAAGGCTCAGGTCGGGATGGGGGAGGGGAAAGAATTCGGGAAGGTGTTGACCAGGGCCTATGTTGAAGATGCCACTCTGGCATTTGCCTGGTGTGACTGAGGGAAAACCCTGGAAAACCTCAGTCGGGATGGTTGGCCGCTGGGATCGAACCGACGACCTCCCGAATGCTACCCCAATCAAATGATAGAAAAGAACGGTCCACCGCCAACAGGCAGCACAAGACATGTTATTTTGAGTACAATTAACTCTTGCTGGCTCAGATGTAAAACAGTGTAAAAATTACGATGAACGCCTGAGCCTGAGGTGCTTAAGGGCCATAAATAAAATTAAAATGCTTGTGTTAAAATTTTATTTCGGAAAGTCAGAATTCCGAATTTGAACTCGATTGCAGAGACTTGATGGAGTATGATGGGATGATTAGTGGAATGAAGAAAGTGGGGAGAAACTGAAGAACCCCAAGAAAACCCATGCACACGGTGTTTGTTCACCACAAAACTCACATGGCAAGAAGAGGAATCGAACCGACGATCCTAAGCGCAAAAGGCAAGCGCTTTACCATTGAGTCACCGACTTTCCGAATTCCGGAATTCCTAACACCCCAAGTAGACCCTAACTTTCCGGAAGCAGCAGCTGCTCCCTCCGTTGCTCATTCTATGGGAAACATCCAGTGGACTGAACTTTTCTCATCGTCACAAAACGTTATCACTTCGCTCTTTTTTTTCCTCACTGCGTACCACAACATTCTCCTTTTCAGCCATCCTTACTTCAACTGAACCTGTTGTTAAATTTGGCAATAGCGTTACACATTCAAGACTCCCTCGGTTATCGCCCCGCTGAACCCTTATTGGTTGAACGCGTGGGTGTGTCGAGGGTGTGTGTTTTAGTTCGCGTTTTTGATACAGCTCAAGTCATCTTGGCAGCACTATAGTAACGATGTTAATGGCGTCGTCGATGTCTTTAGTATCTTTCTTAGGTATGCGCAGATCAATGAGATTATTTAGATGAGATGAGTTCTCGATATAGGTAGGTATACTACGTGAAGTGAAAGTGAACCGGAAACAACATTCCTGTCTGACTCGTTGACCATTTGCTGATCGTTTTGATAGGTTCTCGTCTATTTTTACTCTTCTCCTCTGATTTAAATACAAGTTCCTTATCAGTTCTCGATCTTTCCATTTCGAACATGCATTCTTCAATACTTAGGGCTGATTTTCATGAAAGCTTGTATTGCTTGCGATTTGAGTAAATAGCCAATTGAAACACATGTTACATTTACCTTAGAATAAAACAAGTGTTTCAATTGGCTACTCACCCAAATCGCAAGCAACGCAAGCTTTCATGAAAATCAGCCCTTACATCAGGTTTTACCACTCGATCGAGTGCCTTTGCCAAATCAATATATGCTATAAATACATTCTCACCTTTCTTTATGTCTCTCTCTAATATTATTCTTAACAAACGTATCTCGTCCCTTTTTCCTTTCCTTGTTCGAAATCCAAAACTTCAATGATGAGTGCGCTTTCGGTCGATGGTTTCCTATTCTCCTCAGTCATAAATTTCGTTCCATTTATTTTTATTTTTCCTTGTACGATTTTTTATATTATTATTATTATTTCAATCGAAATAGCACCCACCCACAGTTATTCCTTTATCCGGCTTTATCATTTTTCTTCTTCATAAGAGCCCTCTCAAATTATTCTCGCATTATTTTAAACATATATTATCATAACTTGTAATCCTTCTTCTATATTTAACGTGAGTGGTCATTAAAACGTTTCGTACAGATCTTGCATGTATTTATCCAAATCGAAATCTATCCAAATACTGTAGAAACTCGATTGTCGGAGGACATGACTTTCTCCAAGTTATAGCTCAGCCACAGTAAATCGAAAAATGACCTATAGAACGACAGAAGACGGGGTGGGGGAAATACTACAACAACACAATTTTATGAAAGGCACTGTACTTAAAATACACGAAGAATTACCCAGCAATCCAAATGGCGACCCCGACTGTGGCCCGACCAACTAGTAGTAGGGAGAGTGCGTTGGGTCGTCGCGTCATTTACTGGGCTGCCGTCGGTGCTGTCGGGCCACCTTCCGGGTCAGCGTCGGGCTCGGCATAAAGGCGTAACCACCCCCAAAACCCGCCTGCCGACGTAGGCTGACGGCTCCTAGATGGGATTTTTCAAAACCCGACGTCGGACCTGCCTTTGCCGACTAAATGCTACGCCTCCTGGCTTGCTGGGTAACCATTTATAGTAGACATATTAGGGTTACTCCAGTGAAATACACAAATACAAAAATTGTAATGAAGGATCCCTCTATGCAGTTCGTTACTAGTTTTATAAAAGCATTTTATTGATGACTAGGTGATAACCTCCCGTTGGTGCAAGGTCGATAAAATATGTTTCGAACACTAACAGTTGTATTAATTTGGCCTAAAATGTCACCCTCTGGGTGTGTGAAGGGGAAGGCTTTTCATAGTCATTAGCTGTTCTTCGTCCAAAGGAACACGTTTGTCGAGTTTAAACTTTCTAAGTTTAACAGTTTCCGAGTTCTCTCAAGTGTTTTTCACCCTCTTACCTTATCAGATTACTTGTTTTGTGACGTAGAAGCCGAAACAAGCATTAAAATGGTCAAAAGATTCCCAGCACTCATCAAAAGTCGCTCGCGAAAAGAAGCCTTCGCAATGTTGGTGTTTATTCCTATTCATTTCCTCAGAATGGTCAGTTTGCAAACACACACAGACACACGTAATATATAATATTTATAGATATGAAACCAGGAGCGTAATTACATTGCCGCGTGACCCCGCATTGCGGGGAGCTCAGATGTCCAGGGGTTCCTATAGATGATATATAAATAGGTGAAAAATGAGTTAATGGCAAACCCAGTAAACATTAATGAGTTAATGGCAGTCGACTCAAAGTTCGATTTTAAGACTTTCTCAGATTTGGTAAAAGTGAAGACATTTTTATACCAGGACGGGAATTTTCACATAATTTGGAGAGACTCTACGTTTTAGAAATTTGGCAACATTGGTCTGTATAGTTGGTGTATGATTTTAACATACGGTAAAAATTTGTTAAAATTGTGTGTGGGAGATGCTGCCAGAAGAGCCCATCGAACGTTACCTAACGATACTGGAGTGACTGCTTACGTTAGTGCCAAAAGATAGACGACAGAGCAAATATTAAAACTCATTTGTCCACTTCCAGTGTAATCCAATGTGAACTAAATTTTCAATTCTTAGTTTTATACGCTTCTTATCGCTGTGCGGTCGTTTTCATTTTAATTTTAGTCTTCATTCCTGAGTAATTCATGTAATAGTATACCGTACTCTGATTATAATACACCGAGCCACCGTAGCTCAGTGGTAGAGCGTTGGCGTAGCATTCGGGAGGTCGTGGGTCCGATCCCAGCGACCGACCATCGTGACTGACGGTTTTCCTCAGTCACACCAGGCAAATGTCGGATGTCACCTTCAACATATGCCCTGGTTTTACACCTTCCTGAATCCTTTCCTATCTCCTATCCCGGCCTGAGCCTTAAATGCCTGAAGGTCATTAAGAAAATTATGCTTATAATAAAACATTCTGCATACAATATTTTCGTTTTTTTTTTGCAAGAATTCAGACATAAATTTAAAAAACATGGCCGCACAGCGATATCAAGCGTAAAACTGAGTAAGTAACTGTGCGAAAAATTTGGCACATATTTGTTAAGACTGGAAGTGGACAAACGAGTTTATACTTCTCAGCTCTCTGGCTTAATATATTCATGAAATTTTCAATGGCAGCAGTCAGTCCAGTATCACTTTTAGATATAGGTCATTGGAAGAGCCTTAAAAAGTTCCTTGCAAAGTGGTGGTGGGGGGGGACTAAAATTATATCGTATGAAACACGATATACTGCAGTTATCGGAAAATATGAAATACATGATCAGAAAATATTCCTTTCCGATCATTTCATAAAAGAACAGTTTTTGCGCTCCAACGACCAGGCATTTGTTTGTAGATATTTCTTACACAGATCCTTGGACCAGGGAGTGTTTAGCTTGTCTTAACTCTCACAAGTGACGTCCATCAAAGAGCAAAGGAAAGGTCCACTTAAATGCAGCAGCCAGAGTCTTCACTCAACGTACCATCTCAGTGGAACTAACGGGCAAAAATTGAAATACCTCATTTTGGACTAGTAAGTAGGTTTACGGGATTTTTCACTATTTTAAAATCTTTACTGTATCAAATATTTTATCTAACATTAGGTGTTTTTTTTTTAGTTACAAGGACATCCAAGTAAAAGCTATAAATGAGTATTATAAACATAAAACATATGGAGATAAAAGTTACATAATTACTTGCAAGTCACAACATATGACATGCCTTTTCAACATCTTTCTGCTACCTCTCTCTTAGTAGAGTGTATGTGTGTTTGTGTGGAGATGTGTGTGTATGTGTAATGTGTATGCTTGAATGGCGTATACACGCTTATCGCGTTTTGTGGCATCTATTGTCCAAACACAACATTTCTTGCTTAAGTACTAATTTTGAACCAACATAGCGTTCTTTAATTTCATTCACCTTTTTTTATGCCGTTCACCGAACGAAAGTCACACTACGTTTAACCTACGCTCACTGAAGGGCCACATTAAATACTTGTCTTTACGAGGTCATCCTATGAAGACCAGAAGTGATTCGGCGTTTTAGGAGGTAAGTCGATCGTCTCTTTGCCTTAAAATCGAAAATATTACTCATAGTGTGTGTGTGTATATTAAATACAGAAATGTTGGATAAAAGTGTGGTCATATTACGTACTTTACTAAGTACAATAGATATAATGTCATATTAAATAACTGACATTATTGTAGGGAGAAAAAGTACCAACATTATTATATCATCAATGCAGAAGTGTATATAATATACAGGGTGTTCCTAAAAGAGTAATCCGATTTCAGAAGGTTATATATTTTTTAAACTAATGAGCATACAACCTTGTAGTACATGTTGAAGTGCATATCTGAATGTAAAGTTTTACTTACAATGTTCACAAATGCTCAATGTGCTCTCCTCCTGACGCACGGCATACATCTACACACTAGTCCAAATCTTCCCATACATGAGCTAGCATGTCAGGTGCTACTGCAGCCACTGCTGGTGTTATGTGGTGTTGTAGTCCGTCAACAGTTTTACACGGAGTCGTTCATATAACCCCACAAGAAAAAAATCGCATACAGTGAGGTCGGGCGACCATGCTGTCCAGTGGTAATGCCAGATTGCAGCAGATCCCTTCAGGCCGATCCAACGTTGAAGAAATTCATTGTTCAGCAAATCTTGGTGGTGCTCCGTCCTGCTGGTAAATGAAATCATTGGAATCTGCTTGTAACTGAAGGAAAAGCTAATTCTGCAACCTTTCCAGATAGGAGATACCCGTGATAGTGTTTTATTTGGCATTGCACCACTGGCCAGCATGGTCGCCCGACCTCACTATATGTGATTCTTTTTAAGACACCCTGTATTTTTTCAACGGACATGAGTTGGGTGTTGTAGAACATTTATTTAAAAAAATAAACAACGGACAACAAAAGCTGCCAATAGTCAAATACTATGTGAATAATTGGATAATTTACTTTTGCTATATCTGCTAGCTGATTAATTGAACAAATGTCGACAATTTTCCGGATAGTGTAACAATAATGAAAATGAAAGTTAATCTGAATGATAGATTTCTGATCGGCAATAGGGAAGCACACGGGTTTGATCTTTGCTTCTGGTAATTCTGACGAAGACTTTTCTTTACTCAGTTTACCAGGCGAATGGCAGGATAGTACCTCAAGAAAGGCCCTGGCTGCTACCCTTTCCGGAAAGAGTGATTGCCGAGGAACGTAATCCCCCCCCAGACATGACGAACATAGCTACCAGCTCAACCAATATATTTAAAATAAATAAACACATAATAAAAGCTTTAAATTTTTTGTTCATGACCTTTGCAGCATGCTACACAGAAGGGGGAAGGGGAGCTTAGCCCCCTCTACCACGATTATGATCCCCCTGGCATATCGTATGCCGTATCCCCCTCCACTTTCAAAGTAAATATTTTTGAGACTTTAAAAGTACTAGCCACTTTATCTTACAATTTCTCTAAAGCTTTTTTTTTTGTTTGTTTGTTTGTTTACTGTAATCATGTCTGATCGGCTTGGCGGAAGCTAGACACTTTTTTGTGTGAAATATTCGTGCTTCTGCTACAATCTCCCATATACGCAAATAACCTCTGTTTCTACCTTATTTTCACACACACACACATTCTTTGACTGCCCCGCTGGTCTTGTGGTTATAGTCGTTGACTGTTGATTGTGTGGTCCCGGGTTTCGATTTTCGACTCTTCCAAGGGATTTTTTCCAAACCGAGAGAGTCTGGAACGGTGCCCACCCATCACCATGATGCAATTCGGGAGCTGCTGTGAATAAAAAGATTTGAAGCACAGTTGAGAACTTAGGCTCTCCTCTCCCAACACGTCTGGTCAGCGTGGGAGGAGCAGTAGACCAACTCGTCCCCCCGGGAGGGGCCTCATCCAGCAATGGATTCAATATGGATGTGAATTATTGAATTATATAATCCTTTGCCCCCTAAACTTGGGTTGAGCCCCCATAAGGTTTTAGGCTGGTTACGGCCCTGATGCTACAGGACGTCTGTGGGAGAAACGGCTGCTGTCTTTATTTCAGGTACCATGCTGGTATTTGGGTGTTGTGTGTAACGCAGACCATTTTCGTTTCAGTCATTTCTTAATCAAATGTGCGAATCCTATAGGTCCTTAAAACGGCTACAAGGAGTTAAAAACCTAAAAGACGCGAAGTCGAACATTTCAGAACGAAACTCCTACTGTTAATGGGGAAAATGTGCAAGAATGTGCATTTGTTTTTCATTATCTTTTATAACTCTTCAATGTTTTCTTATTTTCGAGCCCAAGTTGTCTAAATGTCTTAAATGAAATTCAAACCAACTCAATTCTTGTGGAAATCTTGCAGCATTTATGGTGATAGCCACGTACCGCAAAGCTGGTAATGACGTGGTGAAGTATATAGTCTGCTTCAAGAAAGTAAAACTATTCATTTTAACATAGCTTAGCAATGAATGCAGTGTCAAAAAAAAAAATAATAATAATAATTGTTGCTGTAATCCAACATATTACGGTTTAAGATTTAATGTAAAATAGGCAGTGGATTTGCGACTAGCGACAGGAAGATTTTATTTGTATTAAAAAAAATAACTTTCCTCATTTTTATATATAAATACACGCATTAGGAAATTTAATAAAATTAGACCAAGGGTACGTGGAGATTAGGTAAGTCAGGTAAGGTGTTTTTTTTTTGTTTGTTTGTTTTTTTATTGCACACGATTAAATCGTGTTACATTACGATATAATAGAGTGCGAACTGTGCCTAATATCAACAGGAAATCTATAGGAGGAAGTTAGCACGCAGCATGCTAACAGTCTGTGACGTCACTGCTGGAACCAAAAGTACGTGACGTCATTACCTCCAGACCAATCACAGCAATGCTATCTTCCTGTCGCTAGTCGCAAATGGCAGTGCAGTCCATGTTTAGTATAGAGGAGGATTATTGTGAGTACCTCTCCAAATCTGTGTGTGTGTGTGTGTGTGTGTGTGTTAACATTTAACTGAATATTGAGAAAACAGGTATTTTGAATATTGTTTATTTTTGAAATCTTTTTTTTTCTTTTTCGCTTTCTGTTCAGCAAAGCGTTAATAATCAAGGAAAACGTGTTTGCAGTTAAAGTTTATTTGCTACTTATTTTATTTTAATGCGAATATTTGTCAGTTTAATTAATATAAGTATAGTAGAAAAAATAAGATCCTAAAATGGGCTAAACCAACTCTTTATAAAGTCTAAAACGGTGTTTATAAAATCCTAAAAATCCGAGCCCTGGACATAACTTATGGTAGAGGAAGGGAACTCTAGTTTCGAAATACAAAATACACAAGTTAAAACAAATACAATGCTGTCGCTAGTAGGAATAAGTAAAGCGAACTAAAGTGAATGCCTTTGTTAATGGTCTTTAGTCATCTAAGGTTCGGGCCAGGATAGAGGATGGGAAAGGATTCGGGAAGGTGTCGGCCAGGAGCTATGTTGAAGATACCATCCCGCCATTTGCCTGGTGTGACTGAGGAAAAAACCTGAGAAAACTCAGTCTGGATGGTCGGCCGCTGGGATTGAACCCATGACCTCCCGAATGCTACGCCAACGATCTACCACTTAAAAAAAATCTCGTTTATTTAACTTCCTGTTACACTACATTTATTTATACCATTTGGACCTTAGTTTGCGTTTATCTTACTTATCCTAGCTACGGACAACACATTTAAAAACACGTCCATGCCCGAAGCGGGATTCGAACCCGTGATCCTTTGGTCGCCAGACCAGCGCACTAGCCTGCCCTACCATCCGGACCGGCACCACTGAGCTACGGTTCATAGATCACCCAAATCGGAAGCTCTCTGCTGAAGCCTGGTGCTAGCATACGTGGACAATCTCTCGAAGAAGTAGGGGAAGAATGCTTGAAGTGGTCGCCCAGAGTTTAAAATGAAGGTACCATCAGGCATTTGCGTGGTGTGACAGGAAAAAATCTGGAAAAACTTGTCAATATGGTTGGCCGTTATTATCGAGCCCTGGATCTCTATAAGGAAAAACCAACTGAGCTACCGTTGCTCGATGATGATGATGTGTGTACTGTCTGGAAGTAGGTTATGTATGACATGAAAGTCCCTACAAATACCACGCAACATTGGCCCATTTCATATACACACAAACCTACGTATACTCCTTATAATGTGGGTGTGTTGGTCAGTTACTATAGCCTGTAATAACAAGGTAAGTTATCTATGATTTTTTCTTAACTATACTATATCTATTATATTTTTCAAACATTTAAAGGGAATTTCATATTACGACCAACTGCATTCCAATCACTGACAAAAATACTCATGCTATATCTGTAGCAGCATAATGCCCATTAAAGTTGACCCCGAGACGAGACAGAGAAATGTCTATGGAAAATGTACAATATAGGCCTACATCTTCTTTAGACGAGACACTTCCTGGACAAATCATTTTCGTAACGAGGCAGTCACAATCTCGTCTCGTGGGCAACACTAATGCCCATATCCATAAGCAATAATGACACTTTGAAAATGCCTTTTGCTCAAGATGTTTATCTCCACTTGCCTTGTTATTGCAGAGAGCTCTTCACTTTGTAATTTAATATTATGACAGTTTCGGAAATAATACCATTCCGCAAGTCTACATATTTACCTTGATTTTGCGATTTTTCTTCGCAAAACAAGATTCTCTAGAGTGCATTTTTTATGAAAAAGGGGGATGGGGATTTCAATTGTTGAAACTGTAAGGAATTTATTTCACGTTTCTTTTATATTTACTCGTGGAGAATAAATAAAGTCGATAAATGTCTAACTAACTTTCAAATTGTATTAGTATATAAATGAAGACATATAACATAATAGACCTTCTTTCTACAATCTTCAAGATGTGTGACAAAAAGAAAATTATCTAGTAAATGAGCTAAAATCTCCTCTCATTCACTTGATATGTGTTGCTTTCACTTGAACATATCCTTTTAACATACAACACCATATTGTCATTTTATCCAGTTCGATGCCAGCTGTTATATTTTTTTTTTATTTCATCTTGTTCTTTTCCAGTATGATACTGTAAAATAATGTTGCTGTTTCTTTCGTAAAACAGTGGAGGAGTCACCGTAAAAAATGTCTCTATGTTGACTCTGCCATTGCGGAAACAGTAGAAATCGCCGTAAAAGACATATGTCAACGGTGATGCCACCTTTGGTTTTATGGTGATATCAGCGATGTCACTGCTACCTGTAATGTTTTTCATAGAACTAATAAAATTATTTTTACAATGTTTTACAAATTTTCTTGCAATAATTCAATGGGCGCTGCAAAAGTTGTCACTAAATATCTAGGTTCAAACTTTTGAAGATATCTGCACGAAACATATTTTCCACAATACTATAACTGTTACCTAAGTACTTGTAGGGTAATTATTACGTAATTTTTACAAAAACTTTTGTGAGAGATAAGAGTAGTATCCCAATTTGAGATGAAAGGAAGAAATAGGTCTTAAAATACCCATTAATTTCTTAAAAGTAAAAACATGTATACATCAGTATTATTCTTGCTAATAGCGTTTAGTGAAAGAACTTTTGGTACATGAGCGTATATGATAATCTTTGTCTCCCTTTCGCCATCTCTCGTTGTAAATTGGATACATCCGCAGCGTTGCAAAGCATCGTTCATAACTATGGAATTTAATGTGTTCTTGCATAAAACAGCTCTAGTAGTGATTACCAACTAATACCATGTCTATCTCTTTATACTGACCAGTACACGTTTCTTTACGAAAATCAGTCGATTGCCAAAATAAGTTAACTTACCAAATACGATTCTTCTGTTGTTAATTACACTCAAGCTCTAATGTTTTTATAAGTTTTACTTACGATTTTATTGCATTATAATTTACTTTTGAGCAGCATCATTGTTCTCTAGTTCTTAATTCGTATTCTATCTGAAGGATGAAACATCTGTTCCACCGAGGGGCCGTAGCTCAGTCTGTAGAACGTTGGTTTCGCATTCGGAGGGTGCTGGGTTCGGTACCAGCGTTTGATGATCCTGACTGCTCCTGTCACACCAGGCAAATGTTGGGATAGTAACTTCAACTTAGGCCCTGGCCGCCTCCTTTCCACACCCTTTACACTACCTTATTGGCCTGAGCCATAGATGAGCAAAGGCCGGAAATAAATTGAAATAAGTTCAATTCAGTTGTGTAGCAGAACGCCTTGAGTAGAATAGTAACGCAGTCAAGGAACTCTTTAAAGAAAGAAAGAAAGAGAAAGAAGGAGGGAGAGAGAGAGAGAGAGAGAGACAGATAGACAGACAGAGGCAGAGAGAACGCAAGAATATGTAATACTGGAGAAAATTTATTTATTAATTTATTTATTTATTATTAAGTTTCAGATACAGCTGGAGTTGCCATTTTACACAGAAACTAAATAACATTACTACAAACTAAATAACATGAAATTAAATTTTAAACAACAATTAATATCACTAACATGACGATTATAATACAAAAGAGGAATAACTCATATTTGTATTTAGCGTTCGATGGAAAGTGTTTTTAGATCCGAAAATATCGATATTTGAATCGAGATTATTATACATAATTACTAGTTTGTGGAATAAGGAGCACTGCAGTATACTTAGCCTAGGCTTGGTACAATGAAGGAGGTTATTATTTCTGGTTATTCGTAAGGGAACACGGAAGTAAAATTTAGGTATCAACTCTCCAGTTCTAAGATTCCCCTTAAGTATCTTGTATAAGTACATCAAAAAGAAGGAAAACTAAGAGACAGTGGATAGGAAATTGTTTCGGTAGAGATTGTCTATTGGAGAGACACGACTAACGGGAAGTAAGTAAGACGGGTGCAAACAAAGCTAAAAGTGGGGTCGAATGGAAGAGATTTCCCAAGCATCACAAAATATCGCGTCAATATCGTCCCCATACTGGGCCAAACAAGATCGATATCCGTGTTATTGACCCAGTATTGGGGCGTTATTGGCCCCAAGTATTGACCAGTTATTGGCCCAGTATTGGGGCGTTATTGGCCTAGTATTGGATCGTTATTGGCCCAGTAGTGTTGGAGTGTTATAGGCCCAGTGGTGCGACTTTAGCTTGTCAATTGTTATTTTAGGATTTTTATGTTAAGGTTTGCTACAGTGAGAGAGAGACTAGGCGCGCGCGCAAAAAGTGATTACAGAGGGACAGTGCAAGTAAGACAGACATTGTTAAGTGTTTAACTATTTTCAATATTTTCACAACAGCAGTGGGCTGTTCAATAACAAACTTTTATCAGAATCAGTATATCATATTTATCATTACTGTATAAACTATTATGTAAGTGTTGCAGTCAAGTAATGTTTTGTTCTACAACATTCCTGCAGACAGTAAGTAACAGTTTTAGCATCTACTCATCTTAGTGATTGAACCAGCACTCCAACAGCATACCAGAGTTATTTATGTACATGGTCCTCCGCAATTTTAAAATCAATCTACATTATAACA
>JAGDQP010026770.1:0-13881 GCA_022664845.1 Lepisma saccharinum
GTATGAAAAGATTTATCGGTGCTTTATCGGCTAAACTAGAACTACTCCCCTGTTCATGTATACTTACGAATTATTAAATGGAACTCAACTACATTAATAGATACACCAAAGGCATTTCTATTCAGATCTTATTTATTTACATATAGAGGACGACATCATATATATTAATATTGTGAATATCTTGGATTTGAATTCGAAAAGGAGAAACATTCCGTTATTATAAGTTAGATGAAGAAATAATGAACTGACATCGACTGACGGAAACCAGCTTACAACATTCGGCTCTTTTCTTTCATAGAATAATGCTGTGCGTGTATGTGCATGTAAGAACAAGCAAGCATTATTAATTAAAAAACATGTTTAAACTATAGAAAATTGCTTTATTAGTCGTATCCATAAATGTTCATCAAGTTGAAATAACACTATCAGTACGCTCCAATAACATAAGGAATCAAATGCGATGCTTCTGTGTTGTTACACGTGAAATGTATTTACCTGATCGTTAGTTGCTGGTAAAGTCCTTGCGCAACACTTGTTCCATGTTATGATCCTCCTGCTCCATAAATGCTGAGAAACGACATAAAGCTACTAATTCGAATAATGGTTCGTAACCATGATATGTTCAAATCAAGTGAGCAACTATATAGCTACAATTTACAGTGTTAGCAAATCTCAAAGATATAGGATTGTTACATAAATACAAAACGCTTATTACCAGCATGGAAAGTTAACGGGTTGTTCAAAGATAGCTTTCGTGGCTTGGCATTGGAAAAACCTGAACAGAAAAATACAAAATATTCAGACCCTTATCTCATCCTTCTCACTCAATTGTATATTAAAACACTGTATAAATGTAAACCAGATACCGTTACCTTTCTCTTACATCTGCCAGTATGTCTTGCTAATCCGCATATCTTGGTCACTTATCCTCAGTCCATCTTAATTCTGTTGACCTGGGAGTTCCATTCTAATCTACTAATTAACTCCTAAAGATCCTAAACTGGCATTGCCTCACTACGCTCCAGTTGGAAATTGAGGGTACACAAACAGACCTTACGATGTTACCTGTCACAAAAACGGCTATTGTTCTACCTTGTCTCCATCTCTTTCCAGAAACGTCAATAAAGCATTTCAGCACAGTAGCTTCGATGCAATGCGACAATTACGTTTGGCAAAGCTGTTTCTGTGTCTCCGCTCTCCTTCGTGTTATTTGGAATTAATACTATATTAGTAAAATGCTCACATTATCTTACAGTTGGCATAGTAAACATGCCTTTGTGATTGACATGATAATTACGTAAAGAAGCAAGATGGAAAGTACCTGTACTGCAATTTGTAATTTAGCGCAATTATTCTGTCTTTTGAGGAGACGAAAATATCGATAACAACATTATGAAAGTGATGTTCACTTTTTGCAAGACTGAAAAGTCCTTTTCTCTAATATCGAAACTTGTCTGCTCAGTGATACTTTTGTTTCCTTCAACTACGATATAGTTTTATTAAGTCCTAATGCAGAGAATTGACACAATCCAGCTGACGACTTTTGATTTCTGGAAAATACTTTCCTAAACTATTAGGTACTAAGTAGTCATTAAACCTTGTCACAGAACCAGACTTGAATGACCAGCTATACTATAAATAAGAAGTCACTCGAAATCAATGTATTAAGCGTTTTTGAAATTTTATGAGAGCCTTTAAATGATATGATATCGCAGAATGTTTCTCCGAATTAATAGGCAACAAGAAGAATGAAAAAGTAAGAAGAATATTTATACTGGAAGACACAGGAGTATCAAAAATCGCATTTACGTGAATCACAAAATCACCCCTAATATTTAGAGCCCCGAAACAGGAAAATGAATAAATAACCCACAAGTCATAAAACTTAAAGGACAAAACCTGAATAGACAGAACCCTCAAACGAGAGAATGAGCAAGTACTGAAAATCGAAACTGGATAAAAGTCCAAAGGACAGAAACTCCAAACGCGAAAACGGACAAAAACCGAAACGTCAAAATGTCCCAATAACAAGTGCTCCAATACACAGAATCCTCATATCCAGGAACCGACATACTCCCAAACTAGAAAAATGTCCATGGGACTGAGCCCCAAGTAATAATGGAACAAAAGAGTTATCTGTTACGAACCTCGTTTTTTTTTATTTTATTGTGTTTGCATTCATTGTCAGCATTGTGTTCTGTTTATATCTTATCATGATATGGAGGCAAGGCCTGTATGTTATTAGAATAACAAAAGAGTGTTTCATTGCAACAAACTCATGTACGGTAGAGTCGGTACATATCTAGAACAAGTGCGGAACATCAACTTAATCTCTCCATCCACTGGGATTAGAAAATACATAACCGAATATGTTCCTTAATAGTAAAGTTATAATCCTAACATTTCTGACAGCTTCGATTCACTTCTGGTAATATGCACTAACTTCTATAAATGAAAAGTGTAACTACATATCATTAATCAATATGATAACTGGGTACTTTTTTCAGGAGGCTGTGGACTGAGGTTTTACATTTGTCAAGAGAGAGCTTGTACCAATAGCTTTGTACAATAGTTAATGTACTTCTAAAGATATTCTCAGATCAAGACCTTTCTTTGAGTTTATGCAATATAAAGTGGTGTACAAACAGAAAAATGATATGTAGATCAAATATTCCCTTTTTTACTCATCTAGTATCGTCGGGACATTTTCGATAATATATATAGCTCTATATAGTAAAATAATATGGTTCTTTAAGTAGTCCAATCAAAAAATAAGTTGTGTTAAAAGATTAGAATAACTGAGATATTATTATCCTAATCTTCTTCATGTTCAAGGCTTCAATATTAACCTCTGATTAGAGTGGAAACTCAATATTTACTATTTAAATCTTAAAATTCATTCCCAGGTAAGGACGCCGTAAAATCTTACCCAATCTTGCTAACTGAGTAGCTCATTTTGCAATTGGACTACTCATTTATGATACTCCAAGCTTTGCGGTGGTGAATGCCATTTCTATTTATTATGAGTCAGCAACAATGCAAGGATAATTCTACATATGTTATAATAAGAGTTTCTTTCATTGCATTATCGATAGATGACAACAATCACTAGATCAAACAGTAATAAAGTTATACCAATCATCAATAATATCGACAAAATAGACGACCAACTAGATGAAATTTCTTATCCGAAAGGATAACTTTCCATGACAAGTAGCCCAATTTCGATGAAAATTGGTTCATAGACACAGTACTTAGAAGAGCCTACACAGCTAAAATTCTAGTTGCAACGGTAAACAAATAACATCAGAGTGACCCTAAACATATGCGCTATAGATATCAGGTTAATCAATTATAAGGTGACAAAAACCCGTTTTGATTTACAAAGGAGTAAAGATATCAAAGTTAAAATGTCAGTATTGCAAAGTTTATAGTTCAACGCATGCTCTAACCCCATTATGGGGTGAGGTATATGGGTATTGTACAATGATTTGTAACATACGTACCTTCAGCGACGTAAAAATGTGATATTTACTAACAATTTAATTAAAAATTGCATTACGAAATTCTTAGCCTACTGGGTGTTGTAACCCTCTCTCACTTCCTCATGGAGGTAGGGTACGTGGGGATAGAGGGTTAAAATTTAGTTTAAGAAAACTATTCTCATCATGTCAAAACGTTAGAGTTTTGTGAGCAAGTGCGAAAATTTTATTAAAATAGTTTGAAAATGTTCGTTTTTACAGGTCTGTTTTTTGAGTTACACGAATTAATAAACAGTCTGTGCCCAGTAGTCATTAGTATGTATTCTGTTTCCCTTTCTTGCACTGTTTCAAAACAACAAAGTATTCCCGGACTTTCGAAACAACTACGCATATTAATGTTACTTCTCATTATCTCTATCAAAAACAAATGGTAGGTAAAATTACGTCACCAGTGTATTTATGGTAATATTCTAGCCCAGACTGATATATTACATAACCCTCTTCTTATTACACAAAACTAAGCAGCATTGAGGATGTAGGAGTTCAAAATGGAGGTTTGGAAAGTCTTTTGCTCTTTTGCGCACTGTGAGTTTAGGAGAGTTTGAGATTTTGTGAGATTATGATGTGATAGACCCCACAAACTGATATATATATATAGATATTTTTCTCCTTTGCCTTTGGTTGATTGATGGTACAATAATCTGAAGTAGAATAACACGTAAAGAGAAACATTAGTTACTACGTGTAACTCACTAATAATCTCACTGCGTTGGTTCTTCGATTGAACAGCTAATTCTGAAATTAAGTCTTTCCCTTCCCTTCTCGGGTTATATGATTTAATTGTACAAACGAAAAAGAAACACAATACACAAAGAATACACTACACAGAGGAAGGACCTGTCGCTGTAGGCCCCTCAATTATTACTCTCGCTTAGGCGATAGAGGTACTAAGCTACATAATATACGTACACAAATACAGAGATTATGTTTTATACAAAATCACCACATAAGGCCATAAAAAAGAAAGTTACATCGATCATATAAAGATGATCAGGAGCACAGAATTTCTTTACAATGACGTCATTAGCCTTTACAGCATTGAACGAAGCAACTCGCTTGTAACACAACTTCTCTCGTGACTGGCCTTTTTTCT
Source organism: Lepisma saccharinum (assembly GCA_022664845.1). NCBI lineage: Eukaryota > Metazoa > Arthropoda > Insecta > Zygentoma > Lepismatidae > Lepisma > Lepisma saccharinum. The sequence goes on from JAGDQP010026770.1 coordinate 4,636, forward strand.
TTTCCCAGTAAAGATGCAATACGTAGGCAATTATTTTGTAGAAACAAAATCGTAAGGATAATAATGAACTCACACATATAATGAAAGAACACAACTGTCTTACCAACTAACAAATTTCCATTCAGTCTGGAATAATAACCTTTGTAGATTAAGAAAATATTGCCTCCAAGGATGACTCCAAAGGGCAAGCAATTATTGTCTGGGATTATGCAATGGAAAACTTTAATCAAATTCAATTGATATCGATGAACACTAAACTATGCGGTTATAAAGAACACGAAATGGCGGCTAGAGTCCGAATCGCCACGTGGTCGCGATGGAGGTTCGCTTTCTATCACGTCGGTCACCTTACAATACTTCGATTGACTGGAAATTCTTAGTTGAAAGAACACGCATATACTGGAAAACTTAGAAAGCAAAGCTAAAATTCCTATCTTTGATATCAGGAAACATAACAGTTCAACGATCTTAACCACCTCGTGCTTCCCAAATGAATCACATGCAAAAATGACTTTCTTTACAAGAAATGACACGAATTTCTAATGTTCTTCCCCACACTGACAAAAACTATAAATACAACCTTACTGAAGTTACTATCAATGTAATCAATACATCTCTCCGCAAAAAAAATACAAAATAGAAATACCCGATTGAAGCAAAAATTCACTTAAATGAGCTATAAATCAAACAATGATTCAAAAAAATCTCGTCGATCCTCGCAATTCTAATCAAAACTTTCGACGCTCAAATCCTCGTTTCGGATAGACGAAGTTACTTTAATACATATCAAGTAAGTTACAAACTCACCGTAGCAGAAGTAGCAATCAATGTCGAAATTCAGAAACAATATCACGCTTGTCAAATATAATAAGATGAGTGGAAATATCCCATGGTTGATTGCAAGCTTGCTATGCAGGAACTTTACGTGCATGAGACTACCTCCAATACACGTAGACCAACTCTCTTAGTATTTGAACTTGTCGAGTAACACTTAACTAACACCTCTTCTACCTCGTACATCTATACCAGTTATAAGGTCCACATGGCCGACTTGATGTATCAAAAGTTTAGTTTAGATAGATGCCGTGAAGTGGCGCTACTATACCAAGTAGTATACAACTTCATTCTTCCCAGCGGTCACTTTTGCATAAACTTGCCGTAGCAAGCCAAAAATAAAACCAAATCGGTGAACATTTCACTGGCGAAGGTAACTCAAAATGAACGTTACATAGGACATGATCAATGTACTATCTAATTGATAGTGCATTCCGTCCAGTGCCCATTAATATGTATTGGTTTGCTATTCCTTTAGAATTTTATAAATACAAGCGCTTTATGATACTTTGCTTACAATACAAGAACTTATTCCTTTGGATCCGTTTCTGACCACTGCGTCCGCCTTTATAGACGAAAGCACTTTCAGTCGTGTTTTCTGGAAGATTCTTCATGTTCTTGATAGGTTTCCTTCTTAGAACTATCACGTATTGAACTACAGTTGCAATATTTCTTAAAACATATTGCTAAAATAATTTCCAAAGTCTATCATATTTGTATTCAAGTTCTCCTATGTATTTTGGATGGTTATTCGTGTTTCAGAGTTGTACAAATCTCTAATGGACACTTTTCTATCAAACTTTCTCAGTAACATGTTAGATCGTTTTTTGACTCTCCTGAAAAATTATTGTTACTTGAATCTTATCCTTTTCAATCTCCTCGATTCCAATGTGCTGAACTAGGGGAATGAAAAAATATATTAACAAAGCGTTTGTTTGATGTAGCCTGGCCGGTGTAGTGAACAGAGCGTTGGATAATTCGCCGGCTGATCCAGATTGGATTGCAATGATACTAACACTTTTTGGAAAACAACATTACCTTTTGTTTGTTTGTACTTAAAAGTTAATATTCCCTTATTCTTTCTTTTGTAGTTCTAAATATTTTACAAAATTCACGGCCATATGTTAGAAAGATCATGTTTAGATTATTTTCATTATAGAGATACTAAAAATAGTACGCACTTTACAGAAAGAAGTTAGAAAAGTCAGTCTAAATTTTGCTTTCATTATGCGCTATTGAAAAACCAAACATCATTTTTAATACCCAAAATTAATACTTTTTTCCTTCAGTAGTGGGTCCAATGACACTCACATCAATTATATATCTGTTGTCGTCAATGTATTCTAACGGACAACGCTTGTAAATTTCAGTCTGGTACAGTGAACTCGGAACCTCAAGAATTAAGTATTTAAAGACGCACATAAAAAAGAGGGTACTAACTGTTAGTCCAAGTGTGGACCTCTTGTGATTAAGTGTAATAATTGAATATCTAAAGGCACATAGTAGCTTAGTGTAACAGAAAATAACAGGACAGCTAATTATCACGTTAATCACCCCTCACATTCAAAGAATTAAGTTCCTTTCCAAAAATTGTGGCCAAATGCTGAAAAATATCAATCGACAAAGAGCAGTTTTGCTATAGCATCAGTCTTTCATTCCTACTTCAAAATTCTTGGTTTGTGCACTTTGCCAGTTTCTTTAGCTTTTGCCAAATGATATAATGTAATATCTGCTTCGACTGGATTTAATGATTGTTTTCTGTAACATCCTAAAGTGACATGGATGCACCTTAAATTTATTATTCTTCACAACTGTTTCATCGTTTTTACGTAGCAGTAAAAACAGATTTTAAAGAATATAACAGTTGTCAGCTCTTAATGCAGTCATATCACAATGTGAAAATGAGAATTTATCTATGTGTCAAATAATATTTGAAGATGGTTGAATGGTAGAGCGCTCATCTCTGATGCGTCGGGACGTCAGTTATATCCTTGATCATGCCATGTGTGCTTTGTGATGGACAAACACCGTGTTCATGTGTTTTCTCGGGGTTCTCTTGTTTCCTCTTACTTTCTTCATTCCACCAATCATCATTCCGGCCTGAGTCAAAGTTGTCTAAAGGCCTTAAAAATAAAATTGAAAACTGAAACAATATTTGATTTAAAAAAAAGGAAATGTAAACTCGTTAAGTAGTTTGTTACATGTCAGCTCTGCATTGATTGTTATAATTTCATCCCTTCATTCATTCTCTGAATAAACAACATGAATTCTAATAATTTTTCATTCGAAAGAAAAAACAGTGCAACTAACAAAAATTATTTTATATACATTACCTAAATTAAGGCATAAATACAAAATAATGAAAGTGCAAGGTAATGGTAGTCAAAACACAAAACAATATCTTACTTAATAAAGATCTAATGGTTCTTTCGATAACATTAAATTTTGTAATTGACAGAAATACCATACTGCTAAGAAATTGAAAATAGCATTGTATCGTAATCTTTCTACATTGGTAGATATCCTCAATCTCGACACTATTTTCAATCCAGGCACGTGAAGAAGATATATCTTATATATTCAATGACGTATGTAGGCTACCTTATGACCTAATCACAGCCGTATGTTGGGGGTACGTCTTAAGTGCTCCCAATATTTAACTGGCGAGTGAATTAGAAATTAATAGACGTTAAAGGTAAAGCATGAGATAGAAGATTCAGTAAGATTCTTGGTACCAGATATAATGATCATAAAGAGAATCAAGCAGTAGAAAATATTGAGTCAATAACATCACTTGAAAAGAAATCTCTCAGGATTAAGAGTAATAATAGCATATATATTCGTATATTTACTGGAAATCATTTCTTAATTGAGGACTATGAAATTTGATTTTCAAAAAATTAAATATTTCCTTCAAGAAAACATCCATCATTACAACATTCAGCCTTCTGTACGGTTCGTGTATATCATTATATTGAAAAAAAGTTCCGAATTGACACAATTAAAGTTACTGAACAGGTAATTTTCAAATTTGATTTATTTCCCTGTTCAGTTCAGTCCTAAAACAATACTTAGAACGAATTCAACATACAGTTAAACTTGGAAACAAATCAGAAAAGAAGTGTAATCAAATATCTCTGGAACAATTTCAATAACTGTTCTAAGTTTGAACGTAAAATGTGACTTATCTCATAAATCACAATTTTAATTCCATCCTTAGTAATCTTCATAAATATTCACAAATAAGTGAGTTGAGTATTAGAACTATTTAAATCACTGTTGAGGCATGTCACATACGTAACCCATGTCGGAATTTAAATTTCCGAACAACATTGTATAAATATTCACCAAGGAATACCAAAATAGACATACATATTCCAAAGCACAATATCACAAACACTCCCGAAACGTGAGACACGGATAAACAGATAAGGGAAGAAGTTATTTCTTTACTACCGATATATCGTGTTGCATCTTCACCCCATTTTTGGATGATTCCACTTTCTAGTAATCTACAAACTATTACACTGAACCTTGGTTCAAGGTATATTCCCTTCTGCATGTACACTATCGAGTAATATGTAATAATAGATTCTTCCATTATGTGCATCTTAGCACCAAATTCTCTAAACGCAACGTTCATTAAAAATTGTATGGATCTCTTATCTAAGCTAAATGCAAAGTCTCTATCAAAAGCAACTCTCTTGAGTGAGCCTTCAATATCTAGAATGTAATGCCATTTTGAATACATAAGTCTGTCTTCTTCAGAAGATGTACTATCAAAGAAATCACGTATGCAAGGTGGTCCTCCGAAAGATAATTTAGATCCAACCAAATCTTTGATTGTGTTAATTTCTGGATAGAACGAAGGAACGGTAAGGAAACTTACTAAGGAACCATCATAAGCAGAACATATCACCAATGAGTAAAGTATAAAACACATGTAGAATATTCTGTAAACTTTTGATTTTGGAAATTTATGTACTGAAATTCCCAACATAGACGACCACATGTAGAACCAAGTGAAGCTGCTGCAGCGGAACAGTTCTTCTTGTTCGAATTCAACTGGAGTAATTTTATCAATAATTTTTAGAAAGACGGGACTTAGTACCATCACCAGACAAACACATATCCATAGATTCGGTTCAAAAGGCAATATTATGCTCATCCAGTGAGGAAGTTGTAGTGATTTTGGAACAGCCAGAACAATATACTGTACACTTATGCCAAATGAAATATCAATATCTCTCAAATAATTTGGAACTGCGAAACAATTTGCAAAACCAATATCAGCGCGATCATATATTATATCGCCAAGTAAACCAGTGTATGTTCTGTTGTCTAATCGTATCCCCCACATTTCATTATCCTCCGGAGGCTTTGCAATTAGCGTAAAATTCATTGAAGATGCTACCGTGTTGAGAATAGTGCCTTCAATTCCTGCAAGTAAGCTTCCTATACCACCTTCTGGTGGACTAAGAATAACATGTGGAGGAAACGTAAACGTAGAGGCTCGAACAGAGTACCCATGCATGTCACTCGTCTTATCAGGAAAATAGAATCCATCACGCAGTTGATGAATAGCATCACTAAGAAATTCTTCGTGAGCATTTATTTCCATTCCGTTCCCAGAGAAAGGGAAGTATGTGTAAATGAGAGGTTGTAATAAAGTTGTTTCTTCATGGTCATTCATCTGGTGAACACCATACCTAAGAGTAACAAACACCACATTTAGTACGTGTTCGCGAAAGAACATTTTAAATAAATCTGACAGTTCCTGTACATTTGGACTAGAGTTATATAGAAACACAACAAATCTAGAACGAGAATTCCAGTTGGTAAATCTCTTTAAGCTACTCAGAGCTGACGTGAGACCTCTTAAAGTTTGAATAATGAACAAATACATTGCTATTGATGATGAGTGACTTATCGGCAGTGATGATTTTGATGCTTCGTTATTGTAAAGTAGAACAGGGTACTTCTGAATGTGAGCGAATGATTTTGAATCATAGAGTAGTTCAGTACTATTGTCTGTAAAAACAGACAATGTGTTTCCCTGATTGAGAGAGGTACTAAATATGTCGATATCAATGTTAAATATTGATTTATAAGGGTCATCTATTGTGATCATTTTGGAGAGTATATGCGCGTATCTAATACCTATGGTTGCTGGATGAACTTGAAGAATCATGAATGTCACACAAAGCATATATAATTGCATAATTCATTTGAGACTAACACATCGTAACCTGGAAAGATAAAAAAGAATGCATTAAATGCTGCTGTCTTCATAATAATTTGTTTAAATATCTAAGAAATGACTAATCTATGCTATTACCATTGCATTTTATTTCTTTCCCAATGTAACATGTAATGCTTAGAGTTTTTCATACAACAATACGAAGGTAAAAGCATGAAGTAAATTTTTCAACTGTATTTAATATTTTTCACGTTTCTAGGAAAGTACACTGTAAACAAGATGTCCACCATTCTAATAAAGTGTCTGGCAGCTGAGTTAGTTCTTTGTGCGTTAAAATGAAAGCAATGAATTTAACCCGCGTTTGGCTTGCTGTTACCCGCTCGACATTGCGTGTTTGTTTAGCTAAAAGAGATGCTACATTTGTTTTATAAATAACTAAAGTAAGATGGGAAGCACTGTACTTTAAAATGTTGAAAATATCGACACAATGTTTCATCGCAGTATATGGGATAAGGTTGTACTTTTATTTCTTCAGTCCTACAATTCTTCTTTCATTTGAATTTTTTTTGAAATTATTTTAAAGAGGTGCGAATATTAAAAATTATTCGCAAAATGAATTATTCTGGAGTTACTCTAAATCCAAAAGTTCCTTCAAGATACTTAGAAATTGCAAGTGCTTTTACCTACTATTTTTTTTAATTCATATGGTTCATCGTGTCCTCAAATCTTGCAACGTTAATTTACGTCATTCTCCGACGTCATACAGTGTTGAAATTTTGCACAGCGACATAAGTCGGGTGATAATACAATATTCCATTGTCATATTCGTAATTTTATATATACTTATATATTATAAAAGCATTAATTTTAATTATTACTTTAAATATGAATTTGTTTATCCTAAAATAAGTACTAGACCGAGACGATGTTGCGTTTGACTGGTTGCAGAACACTTTAGGATTTGGGTAACAAAATATCAGTTTTAGAAAGAATATCCGAACACCGAAATAATTCGAACAAAAATATTTAAAGAAAAACAGTTTTCTTAAACAATTCCAAATAAAAAGTAAAAAAAATATATAGTAAAAACTTGTTAAAGACGTAATTTACTTAAACAATTCGTACTAAAAAGCAAAAGAAAGTTACACATGACTAAAAAGAAAAGCATTGGGCGTGCTCTCATACACAGTCACTTTATAATTTACTGAATTGGTGTACCCTGTGCTTTTCTTTTTAGTCATTCATAAACAAAAATATTTGTATCTTTGGTACGAATTAATTAAGAAAAGTATGTCTTTAAAAAGTATTTTTACTACTTTTTCGAGTTATTTCGGTGTTCGAATACTTTTTTCCCATATTTTTATTTTGTGACCCAAATCCTAAGGTGTTCTGCAAGTCCTCAAGTGTGCTAAACACAATATCGTTGCAGGATTATATTTATTTTAGGATAAAGAAGTCCATATTAAGAAAAAATATTAAAATATGCTTTTAAAATTATATAAATATATGAAAGTAACAATGATTTATTGTATTGCCAAGTGACTTACGTCGCTGTGCAAAGTTTAATCATTCTATGACGTCGGGAAATGAGTTAAGTTAACGCTGCGAGATTTGATGACACCACGAACAATATTAAAATAAAGAAAAGTCTGTAAAAATAATTTTGTTTATGCATGACTAAAAGGAAAACCATGATGCGCACCAGTGAAGAATTTATAAAGTAACTGTATATGAGAGCATACCCCATGCTTTTCTTTTTAGTCATACATAAACAAAATTCTTTTTTTTTTACTTTTTAGTACAAATTAAGAAAAGTATGTTTTAAAAAAATTGTTAAATATTTTTCCTTAACGAATTAAAACACTTACGAATTACTTCCATGATACGAACTAAAATTCTTGTTAATAAATAATCAGCGTTGGACATACATATTTGTTTCTATAAGACACATGCAACTTGGTACTTTACTGAGTGAATATCAAATTTTAATAATCCGTTTTCGTTTGTTTACTAGACGCCAGTTGTTATTCAATAATTTAACTTATATTGAGTTTGATTTGATTAATCACTAGCCCTTCAATTAAATGTGAAAAGAGCTGTAACCTTATTTCCCTTGAAAACATGAGCATTTGTGAACAAAACAAGAAACGTGACTGTCAGTTACGAGTAACAAGAAAACAGAAAAGCAATACACTGAAATTGAATATGTTTGCTGCATAATAAGATATTGGATGGTCCTGTGGCAAAACGAATTAAGTCGAAAACAGTTTTCTCTAAACTCAATTTTACGTTTAGACCTAGTTGTTAAATATTAAGGGATAAAGGCCAGTTTACAGAAGAGCCACGGGTTTTTGTACTGATATTAGTAAAATATACTGGCGATGTGAGCTTTCTAATGATAAAAATATAATTTTGTAACAAAATTATGACATTAACCAATAGTTTTCAAGAATTTACTTAGACCGGTTTGACATGAGACCATCCATATATGATTTGTAGGAATAGGACTTATTTTCCTAAAAGATCCTAAAGAACATCACGATGATAACGAACTCAACTTTCAAAAAGTATTTGGCACAACAACGGCTTATGGAATTGGTACACTAGATACGCTCTCTAACCTCCAAAACTATACTAAATCTAACGACACTGTACCTTACACCTTAAGTATAGCTTTATTTGTAAAAGGGTTTCAAATCAATATCTAAAATCACTATACGAGAAACCATGTATTGAAGGTAATGTATTGAATGTATAAATAAAAGGTCATGTATTGAATTCAGAAGTCACTTAAGCAAGCTGACTCATTGTGCAGATCTATTACAATGTAGTCATAATGGATTTTTGAAAGCACGCATTTCTTTATTTTCTATTAGCTATCGATATGGTAATGCATGAGTTATTAGATACATATCGTCAATATATACCATAGAGCTTTGTGACTATATGGCATAATATTTAGTTCACATAGAAAATAATGAAGATTCAAAGAATGAAAAGAAAGCAGGAAGAAAGAACTAACATATAATCGACTTGCAAACAAGAAAGATTAATCAATTCGCAAACAATGGAAATCCGCTAAAGTATATCCGACTGTCTCTCTATCTATTCTGTCCGTTCTTCCAGCAGTTTTAAGACATTTCCCGCTGGCCTAGAGAGCTGAGTACGAAGATTCCAGCCAGGACAAATTTTCGGGAAAATATACCAAATTT
>JAGDQP010026770.1:13891-25598 GCA_022664845.1 Lepisma saccharinum
TACCCTAATACGCCGGGTAGAAAAAATAAATATTCCATTGCGCTAGACGACTGAAATTCCCTACGGAAATTCATTCAAAGCTTGGTATAGATACATTTGCTTCAGTCATTCCCTACTCTCGCGGTTTCAATCCACTTGCCTCGAACATTCTCAACGCCAGATTCACAGTTATATATTATAGGAACAAAGATAGGGCAAAACAATCTTTACCAATGTAGTTCTAGGAACATTCCAAAACAAATTGATATATCACATAACCTATTTCCTATATAGAAATCTAAAACAAGTTTTAAGAGACCGTTTCAAGATGACGGTCATTTGTATTGTACTCTCTCGTAGGTAGCGTATACTATTCAGTGTCTATTAGCGAACATTAATCCTCGATATCTCTACATTTTGTAAGAGAAAAGGGTTTTTCGTCGCCTTCTATTCTATTTACCTTCTATCTATCGCTCATCATTTTAGGATCAGCCGGTCGTTATTTGTTGACTGATGCAGTTATAAATTTTGCTTTACTGGATCTTTAAGTTATTACACCTATACACGAAGTTTCATCAAAATCAGGAAACCTGTCGTGGAAAATGTTCCATTAAGATAAGAAATTTCATTTAGTTCTATGTAATTCATGCTTGGCAGAAATCTATTACTGTTTGATCAAGCGAGAAACATATAACGTTTTTCTAAATTTAGCATTTTTCTACGTCAAAGGAACTACAAGAATCAATGCCAAATGTTATCATCTATCGATGGTACATTGAAAATCAACTAAGAAACTCCCATTATAAAATATATATCATCATCCATGCAATAGTGCTAACTTCTAATAAATGAAAATGGTATTTAGCACCGCAAAGCTTGGAATATATGTTTTGCATTGTACCATAAATGTGTAGCCCAAGTGCAAAATGTATTATTCATTTATGCTAATCAGTTACTTTTCTAGGACTGATGAGGGAATAATATTGAAGCTTTAAATACGAAGATATTAGCTATACTGAAACCTTGGTCATTCTAATTTCTTAACAAAAATATGTTTTGTCATTGGACTACTTAAATAACCATATTATTATAGTATATAGAGCGATATATTATCGAAAATGTATCAACAATACCGGAACAGCAAAAAAAAAAAAAATGAAATATTTAATCTACACAACATTTTTTCTGTCCATACACCACCTTCTAGTCCGTGATTTCAAAGAAAAGATCTGAAGCTGAGAATATTTTCCAAAATTGGTGCCTATACCATCTAAAACGATAAAGATTGATAGACGCTCTCTCTTGACAAATGTGTAGCAACCCCCGCATCATCGGTTCGTCGCGACATATCTTATACCCTCTCCCTTTTTTTGTGTGTGTCTTCTTTTTCTTTTTTGTTCGTGCTTTGTCTGTAATACTTCGGTTCACTTCAAAGTGTTTTGCTTGTCCGGATGTCAATGAAGCCGAACCATTCACGTTATCTCTCTCATTGCTGTATTGGAGGGATTTTTATTCATATTGTTTCTTTAGTTTATTACTTAATTATTGTTTACATATTTTATTGCATTATCTTCTTCAACATTGTTTCTTTCATTTTAAATTTTCATAAATAAATTTAAAAATCTGATTGTTGATTTATTTCGTTGAGAATTTTAGGTGGTTAAGCCACACCCCTTCTGTTTCTTAATTATGATTTGATCCTCGTCTCTGATTGGTTGTTGACAGTACTGTTATGTCCGTCGACTTGTAAAAGCTACACTGAACCGGCTGCCATCGAAAATTGCACATATGAAGAAAATAACTATGCAGCCCAGTATTAAACGTTAATAAAAATCAAAAGCAGCTTCGTCTGATGAAATATATCAATATTTGGTAGCTGCCTTCTTCAAAATTCAGGTGAAAAACCGAGAACTAATATTTTTGCTTCAGAATCCATATTGGTTGAAATTAGAAGCGAAGATGTTAAGCTTTTGGTGGTTCATCAGTGTGTGAGGTGATTTTGTGTTATATGTGATGTGCAGTGGGTTTCTTCGTTTTTTCATATGATAATATATATATATATATATAATCATTTGTGGTTCTAAGCACCTTTTCTTCGGTGTGTGTGAAAGTGATTAGTGTACCTTCAGTATGTAAGTGTTTTTCTTTTGGGGGGGGGGGAAACATGAGTGAAGTGGATATGTTCGCTTAATTTGGCAGGCATCTGGGGTCGGTTTACAATCAGGTACGTATGGCTAATGTCTAAAATTTCTCATTCCTCTCTGAAACCCCAGTCTGGTTCACATATGTTTAAATAGCGAAATTACAGCACGTTAGCTTTGGTTGAAAGCCTTGAATATTTTACCTCGCATTGCATTATAGTTGATGCTGCTTTTCATATGCACGTTCTTTCCCACCTAGCTTTTTGTTTGTTCATTTCGAAAATTAGTGTAGTTTAAAATGCACGAAATCTCTACAGTATTTCCGTTTTGATTAATGTAAAATTTAACGATTCGCAATGTTTTATTTCGATTACAAGCAAAGTTCAAAACTCCTTCGTTGCGTTCGCAAACCGTAAGACAGTTCGCTCATAGAAATGTGTTCTATAAATTTATTCCTAACCTGACCCTAAGTATATCTTGGGTGCATTATCAAATTGGAGTTTAGGTTCTGTTAAGTTCAAAAATTTAAAGTACATACGAAATGTTTGACAACGAATTTGGAATATCAAAGTTGAATTTCTGCCCAGTAGCTATATTTGTTATTAAACTTTTTTCGTAGAAAGAAATGTTATACTTCGGTGATTGTAAAAAAAATGTTTAACTGGGCTAAAGTGTAGAATGTGTATCATAGTTGGAAATTAAAGTAACCTATTGTTTTGGAAAATACCTGTGTGAAATCTTGTCTCTGCTCGTAGGCAGAGCATTTCTGTAAACATTTAATTTACCTTCTGATATGTGAAATTAACAACATTTTTAAAAACACGTTTTGATGTGCTAAAGATTCTCTTGAGAAACTTTTTTCCACGTAATTTAGCGATCAGTCTTTTTCATTGCGTTTGTTATTCTTAAGCAAGAATAGATTATATTTTACCAGATATTCCTTGTGTTAAGGGTTTTATTAAGGAGTAGGTAGTTTACCATCACTGTGGTATTACATGTAAAGGTTCCCAACCCTTCACTATTTCAGTCCGTGAAGTGTAATTCCATGTGTATATGAGAAAGTAACTTCAGATGAAGTTAAGTTTAAATATTTTGATTCGATGCTTCAGCAAACCGTAGCGAATAGTCACATCAGTTGAGTTTATCTAAATTTCGTGATTACTGATAATTTGTGCGCGGCTGCGTTGAGCCTTGTACATTTTAGGTGCCTAGTTGCGTTAGGTCACTAAAATAGTGTTTTGTGTTTTGCTTTCCTGCGGGATGTTCTCGCCTGCGTCTCCCCTCCCCACTTTTGGGGGGTCTTTTTCTTCGTGTTCTAGCTTTCTGCTTTTTGCCAACTTTCTGCATTTTTGGTACTTCTTTTCGGTCTTCTTCCATGCATGCTTCGTGGTTCTAGACTAGTGCGTGTTCTGTCTTGTACGGTCCTAGGCTGAAGCAAGACCCTTGTGTTCAAGTCCGATAGCGAATCTATTTTTTTTTATTTTGCGTCCTCTCCTGTGGCGTAAGGTAGGCTTGTCTCCCAGGTAGATTTTGCCACGTTATGTGAAGTTTTGGTTAAGGCCCCTTTTCGGGAACAGGGCGCTACTACCGCCCTTGTTTGCTTTTGTGTCTACCTGCCTTTGAGGAAAAAGTCCAGTACATTACAAATGGTAAACCTCAATGCATGCCCCCTCCTAAAATATTAGCCAATTACTATTTGGTTCATGGTATGTACTCCTTTCAATTAAAAAACTTAGTACATATTACCAGAAGTGGACCGGAGCTACCGGAAATGTTAGGATTGTAACTAACGAACATATTCGGTGAGGCATTTTCTAATCACACTGGATGGGGAGATTAAATTGATCTTTCACTTGTTGTTGTAGATATGTACCGACGATACCGGAAGTGTACCGAAGATGATTTTGTTACAATGGGAACAAATTTTTGTTATTCCAATAACATACAGCGCTTGCTCGCATGTCGTAATAAGATATATACAGAACACAATGCTGACAAGATATAATAAGATAAAAACAGAGGTTCGTAACACAGAACTCTTTTGTTAAACTATTATGCGGTCCATGAGATTCATGGTGTATGAAAATGGTATTTTTAATGGCATAAAAAGTTTGTTTATTGCTATTGTAGGTGACCGTCTACTTCAGCCCCTTGTGGTGACACCTATTGTTCGATAACGGTTTCCTACGATCAAATAATACAAATACAAAGGGAAAATTAACATGTTTTCTGTCTAATTGGTTTAGTGTCTTTTATTCCGTTTGGACCTTCTTTTCACTGTACAGTTTGTTCTTTGAACGTTTTGTTCTCTTTCAGTTTTGGAGGGTTATGTCCTTGGGGCGCTTTGACCATTTATGGATTTTGGGGTTAAATTTATTGGACTTTTGTTTTCAGTTTGTGAGTTTGTCGATTTCTGCATATGGGACTATCTATTGGGGATTTGTACTTTAAAATTTATAGGTTTTACTTTTTTTATGTTCATTTTCATCTTACGGACTCTGAACATTGGGGGATTTGTCATAGTTTCGTAGTATCACCCAATAGTAGTTAATGTGTACTTCTTTTTAATTCCTGTAAGATATCTAGAAATAATATGCTGTTTCCATACTTCGTTCAACCTATATGTATCTCTGTGCCCGCTTTTCTCCTGCATGTTTTCTGATGCCCCAGTTAAGTTTGAACATCAAGCTCTCCTCTATATTCATATGTTTACTTGAGATCTTAAGTAGGAACTATCGACAACTAAAACATAATTGACAATAAAGCTTCCTTGATTGAACTTACTATGTTTCAAAACAAGGAAATGACAAAATTTCTTTCACTGTAATAGTAATTGAATTAAGTCCCAAAATAAAAGAAAATAGGTTAAAAAAACAACAAAATCCAATCTTAAAATGTTTACAATCGACTTTTTGAAAAACTTATAAGTACTGTTAAAACAATCTGAATATTTGCGTTTGTTAAGAGATACCTATTTCTTAAATAAAAGTAGCGGATATTAACCGACATTTTCATCTGTATTTATATTTTTTCTATAATATTGAAACATAAGTTTATGATCATGTTTGCTCAGCTATTTTTATTTCAATAGCCATTAGTTTGATAATATATCTGCACTTACGTTGTGCCGTTAATGCTCTTATCTGATCTTTCATTTACTTTATGAAGTTAATACAATTGTGTTTTGTTAGATGATACCTTTCGTATACTTCACCAAAGATAATAGATTCCTATTTTTTTCACTTCCAATTACAGAGAAAGCGAATACATATCAGACAAGTATAAATTTCATAGTGAAAGATCAATCAATCATTTTCTTGTGGGAAAACTTATAATAATGTGCATTTCCTTCATACAAACTAATGTTGATCCTTGATTGATGTCATACATCTTTTTCTTCTTTATATTTGGAACGGGTTCTAAAGTATATCGCTTAGTTCTAAAGAAAACATATGTAGATTGCTCCCAATTTAAGTAATTTCCACATGACAATAAAACTGGATAATTTTACTGGAACAACTGAAAAAAGTAGGAAATTTCAAGAACGCAAAAAAGGACAAAAGATATTGCATGTACATAAAAGTGTTTGACGAACACTTCTTTTCTTAAACTATAATGTAAGTTAGCTTGTGATTAGGAAACACACGTGAAGATTTCCTAACTACAACCAACTTAATATTCGTTTTATAGTGTAATATACTTTATTTTTCCAAAATTTGTGACAGTAATATTGACCATGTTTACACTATGTGAACTAAGAATGATGGATTATTTTTCCATTAATCAGTTGAAATTTTTACATACAACACAATACCTGCTGGACGTAACTACTGCTATTTTAACAACACACAGAATATTTAATTACATTGCTAAATTTTGACTTCATTTTTAAGTTTACTCTTTATTATTTATTAAATTATTTGTAGCTGATTTTCTAACTTATTTATTGATTTCATTTGTATTATTTTATTATTTATTCATTGTGCATTTATTAACCTAAAATATTTTGCGCCTCCAGTCAGTGTCCTTGTGATGTAGTTGGCTGTTACAAGTTTTGTTAAAACGTTGTAGTTGAATAGGGGGTGTGCCTTGTGAGAGAAGGACAGCCATTGGTTAAAATGTTTACTTTTCGAAAGATAACAAATTCTGGGACGTGATTGGTGGAAGGCGTAGAAAGGATCTCCTTGCCTTCTGGTGCTTTATATGAACTGTTACTGTTATGTAGTGTTTTGTCTGAGTACTGTAGTCATTTAAGCAAAAATCTTGTGATTAGTTTAAAAAGTTCTTAAAAGCATGAAACTTGGTATACATAACATACTTTGGTAACATACCAAAAGTCTCCAAAAGTCTTGTGCTACGGCCACCATCTTGAAAAACGGCGGCCAAAATTAAGTTTTTATAGTTTCGTGGAAACTAAGCAACACAACGAAAAAAGTCTGAAATGAAGTTTGTTCTGCATAAAATTATGAATCTTTTTTGTAATTACTTATTTCATCATTTGACCAATCCTATTTGCTCACACTAATACTCTGTTCAAGTTTCAATCTGCAACATTTTATGCTCAGAAAACTGAGCACATTTGTGTTAGACCGTGAAATTAAATATCCCCAAAGAATAGCATGATTTCAAAAGCAGGAGAGAGCATAGTGTCGGATATTTAGCTGTCTCCAAAGAAGCAGAAGAAACTAGTAGGATAGCCAAACAGCGGGTACAATATATGAAAAAGGTTATCTTCGTTATGGAGTTTATCAGAGCTGAAAGGACAGGAGAATTTACACCCCATGTGAATGCAGTTATCAGTATGTTATGTTTTTTGAAGCTGCAGGCCATAACTTGTATGTAAAAACTTCACATCTCTATGTCCAAAAAGCTTTATAAATAAAAATACATTAAATTGAATATACGGACAGTTACATGAAAGCATACTGTAATTATCAGCTTTTAGCAATATTTAATAACTACAGTAGAGTCTCGTTGATCTGACGTAAACGGGCAGGTAGTACGTCGGATAAACGAAAATGTCGGATAATAGTTTAAAAGAGCCTCTTAAACGTCAAACTATGTTATAGGTTTACACATTGCAAACCTAATAATCATGTTTTACAATAATACTGAAAAATTAACAATTTCTTCAATTATTTTATATTGATCATCATCCTTCATCCACTGAATACAGACACATTAGTCATAGTATAGCCGACCCGCCACGAGGTATAGTCGTGAGCAACAAAAAATATACTACGTTTAAAACTTGCAGTTCTTGTTGCCGATTGATGCTCTTTTTTTGCGATTCTATGGCGGATAATACGGAATGTCGGATAAGCGAAGGTCCGATAAACGAGACTCTACTGTATCTTAACCTTTCGGTATTTTTTTTTCAAATGTGTTAAAATTTAATTACTTGCAACTTTATGATAATTATTTCTGAGTGCCTACACTTTATGTACTCATATTATCTTTTATGTTATTTCTTCACAGAAAAATTGTGTAATCAGTCTAGAAAAACTTTTGTTAGCAATTTATGGTGGCGATAATTTCTACCTTGATTTTTGAAAAGAAAAAAAATCTAAATGAAAATAGAATTTTATAACAATCGCTTTAGTTTTTATGCTATTTTGTGGCTTCTGGTTCGATGACGGAAATGGCCTTAACAATAAAGATATGTAATTTTATGCTGAACAAACTGATTTATATCATTTTTTGAAGTGCTACACAGTTTTTGTTCAAACTGGAAATAATTGAATATTGGACGCCACTTTCCAAGATGGCGGCCGAAGCACAACTTCGATTTTTGAAGACTTTTCAGGTGTTATTTCGATGGCCAAGCACTTTCTATCCCATGCAGGTGCAGTCAGCGGAAACATGGAATCATTCTGAAAGTCTATCACACGTTAGCCCATTGTCCTTCTCGATGGCTGCTTTCAGGGACTCGTCTTCGAACACATGTGGTCGTCCATTGCGGGTTTCATCAGTAAGGCTCAGATCTCCCGAGCTGAATTTCCGTTCGTTCACACCGAATGCCTAGCATATGCAGCAGCATTTTAAAGCTATACGACAACACACACAAACAAGCTGCATCGATACTTCCATTTCTCTTTCACATTGGACGACCTGTGACTGCTGTGTGTGAGCACCGTGCCTGTATTACTGAAGGTCGATGGTCAGAGAAATTCCCGATCGCTTGGCAGGCACATGCGTCATTTTGTTTCCACTGTGTGAGCGCATGATTAATGGGACGTCAGAAAGAGCAAAAACCTTTTTGGTTACCTTGTAGAAAGAAAGCTGAGTATGTTGAGTTTAATCTGGAGGGAAATGGAGAAGTGATGTTGGAAGAAGAGTGACTGAATCAAGTGAAAATATTTTAAAAAAGTAGTTCGCTTATTTAATTTCATCTGTTACCCGGAATGGCGATTTGGACCCGGAAATAACATACAGAATGCTGAACGGATGGCAAAATTGGAAGAACGTATGTGGCGTTTTCTGCTCCAGCAGAATCACGGTGAAGAATAAAAGGATTATTTACAAAACAGTGGTTAAACCAGCAATAATGCACGGTGCAGAAATATGGCCAATCAAGAAAGCACAATAAAAGAGATTAGATGTTATCGAACTGAGAATGCTACGCTGGATGTGCGGAATAACAAGAAGAGACAGCAAGAAATGTGAGAGTAAGAGGATCAACCAAGGTTGTAGAGATATCTGAGAGGATACAAGAAAGAAGACTGGAGTGGTATAGATATGCAATGAGAAGAATAAATGACTGTGTTGTCATAAGAGTGATGTCAATTGAAGTGGAGGGCAAGAGAAGTAGAGGAAAGCCAAGAAGGAAATGGATGGATAGGGTTAAGAAAAATCTCGTGGAGAGAGGTGTGTCACTGGAAGATGTTCAGAACAAGGCTTTGTGGATAAGACTTGTCAGAAACATCAACCCGACGTAAGTGGGAAAAAGCAGAGAAAGAAGAATACTGATCTAATATCTAATATTCGGTATTCCTTTTGAATTTAGTTGCATTATGTATTAACAGTGTAGATCACCCGCGCCATCTTTATTTGACCTTTCCATTCATTTACATGGGAATTGTTTTACTCGTCTTGTGTCTCTCAGAAGTAGAATATTCAAGTTCCGCTTTAACGAAATTTGTCTTTGTGGTTATTTTGACTCTTGTTTAGTTTTGATTTGTGAAATTTCTTCAAATATATTCTCAATAGTTTGCTGTAAACACGACAATATGTTAACTGGAAATTATACTGTAAGTGTGAAAAATATTGCATTTCTATAGAATAGCATGAGTAAAAGAGAGCATGAAGTGAAACTGGGCGAAAACAGAAGTTAAAAGTATGCTCCTGAAAGATATAAGGAGAGTAAAACAATTGCCATGTAAATCAATGGAATGTGCGTACCAAGATGGCGGGGTGATCTACAACGTTAACATTTCGTAGCTTGCAATAACAATAATATATAGGTATCCCCTCACTTGTAATTACAGAGCAAGCAATACATATCTGACTATTATAAAGTATATAGCGACAAGTCAATCATTTTGTTGAGGAAAATCACAATTACTGTACTCATTAATGAATATAAAGACGAAAACGCCGTTGATTGATGATAAATAATATATATGATAAAAGCAAAAATGCACAAGAGATATTGTATCTATCTTTACATAAATGTGTTTGGCAAAAACTTCTTGTTGAACTGTAACATGCGAGCTTGTACTTAGTAAGTAGAAAACAGACTTGAGAATTTCCTGTCTTAAACATATTTTTACTTTCGATCTGTAGTGTCGTGTACGTCATGTCTCCAAAATCTTTGGTACTACTATTGACCATGTTTACACTATGCGAATTAAGGATAATGGAGTATTCTTCCATTTCTGATGTGGAATCTCTATATAGAACACAGAATCTATTAGACACAACTATTACTATTTCAAACGAATATTTCAAAAATACAAAATGTTTAGTAGTGTTGGTAGATTTTGATTTAGTAAGCTCTGTGGGATTTTTCACCAAAATGCGGAACTTTCCTCTAATTTTACTTAATCAAAAGTTGCCAGACATGCATATTGATGGTTTTATATCGTACGAGGAATCTGTGATCATAGTAAAATGTTATTCAGCTGTTAAGGAAACACTGTACAAGTTAAAAAGTTGCCAAAAATGGAATCCTCGTTCACGATTTTTAATTGTTATCAATGAGAAACCTTGTTCATCTGAACTTTCTACAATATTCACAGAAATGTATTCAATCATGGTAACAAACGTTATTGTGCTTGTTCCCGAAAGTGAGATAGGCACTAATTCTGCATTGACTACTTGGGTTCCGAAACAACAACTTTACACATATTTTCCATTCTCCGATTGTGCGTCTGGAAAAGAGTTTCATTCACAACTTCTCGATTTGTGGGATAATCAGAGATTCAAGTTTCATGCAAATCTGTTTCCTGATAAAATGAAGAACATGCATGGATTTCCTCTTTTAGCTTCAACATTCATGTTTCCTCCGCATGCAGAGTTGATTCCAAGAGATGATGGTAAGTACAATGTTGATGGTATCGAAGGGAAAGTCTTAAACGCTGCTGCTGGGGCAATGAACTTTACTCTTACCGGTAAACGTCCAGATGACAACAGAATGTGGGGACGGAGACTAGACAACGGAACGTATACAGGTCTACTTGGTGATGTGCTCTATTGTCGTGCAGATTTTGCCTTTGCAGCTTACTTTACTATACCCCAACACTTGTCAGTGCTGGATACATCAACTGCTATTGCAGTACAGTCCATGGTTTATGCTGTACCGAAAGCATTGGAGATTCCTCATTGGATGAACATGGTTTTACCATTTCAACTTCCATTATGGGTTCTAGTTGCTACAATTATGGTGATTATTCCGTTAGTGTTCAATGTTATCAAAATGGTTACACCTGAACGTGAAGAAAAGTTATTTCAAAGTAGTAGCTTTTCTTCATTGTACTTGTGGTCAACATTCTTGGGAATTTCAACGCAAAAGAACCCCATGTCTTCTTTCTTTAGGCTCATTTACATCACTTTTGTCCTCTACTCATTGATCATATGTTCTGCTTTCATGGGTACACTTGTCAGTTTTCTTACTGTTCCTGTCTACTACGCTGAGATTGACACGTTTAAAGACATGATGGACTCAGAATTGTCTTTTGGAGGACCACCAAACATTCGCCATTTCTTCATGAACAAGGAAGATAAAATAGATAGTTTAATGTTCACGAAATGGGAGTCGACTTTAGAAATTGAAAAGTCGTTCAAGCGAGTGGCATTTCAAAGAGAATTCGCGTTAGCTCTAGACAGAAAAGCTATGGAATATTCCATATATGTAAAACATCCTGAAATAGCGAAGGGTACACATATAATGGATGAAATGATTGTAACATACTACTCTATTTTCTATATTCGGAAAGGTTCTTTTTTGCAAAATAATTTGGATAATATAATCGTAAGACTTAGAGAAGGTGGATTTATTCTTAAGTGGGAAAAGGATGAAACAGATGATGTTCGTTCTTCAGATGAAAATGTTCTAACAACGGATGTGCAAGTGAATCTGTCTCATA
>JAGDQP010026771.1:7028-25597 GCA_022664845.1 Lepisma saccharinum
GTAGTAGTAGTAGTAGTAGTAGTAGTTGTTGTTGTTGTTATTGTTGTTGTTGTAGTAGTAGTAGAAGAAAAAGAATGAGAATTCAATTTAAATGAAGACTTTAATTCCTGTTCATACGCTAGTTTTTATTACTTCCTTCAATTCCTTGCTATTTCAATTGTACTTGCATGTAAAATGCACGATTAACATATGTGAATTATTATCGTTGAAATAACTTAATATTTTAACAAATGCCATACGAACACACCTGATTCACAAATAAAAGTAAATGTAATTAATGATGCTTGGTTAGTTCGTACGATAGATTTGGTTGTTGTCAACACATAATAAATAGTCATGCACTCTTGAATAAACAAAGGAAATGCACAAAAAAAAAATCATTTGTTCCCGTCTCACGACATTTTACAATAAAAAAAATCCAGCTTGCGTTGTCGGAAAACAGCGAATTTATCTGCCAGGTTTTTAACATCGATATTGATTTCACGATGGACATTATATGAGAGCTAGGTCAGTCAATCGATCTTGACTCATCCATCTTTGAGTCCAGGTTTTCGACAAACGAAGCGTAGAGATAGTTCTCACAGCTAAAGTGGTGAGAATATGAAGGGCACGATGAATAACAAGATATTGTTCAGAGTCACAAATGAGGAGTGCGTCCAAAGAGTTATTTGTTTCCTTCATTTTTTTTTCTTCTCTATCACGGCGAAACGACACCAAATTTCAACCTCTTCAGCAAACTTCCTCATGGATTTGTTCGTGAAATGTAATATATATATTCCTTTTGCTTCTCTGTACTTACTTCTTGATGAAACACAATACTTTCTGTAAGTAACGATAATAAGCTAACACACTTTAAGTTTTCTTTCGAAAATCTACAATTTATATCTCTCAGGATGTTATCAAGCAAAGGAATGTACACAGAACGTCCATAGTACTTTTCAAGAGATTCGTCTGGCACATTGCTTCGAATGGTTTATCTTGAACACTGACGCTTCACTGAGATTTTCATGGTCAAATCAATTGTTCGCATCATTTCTGTCACTTCTTGGAAACGAACATCGAATTCCATTTATGCATTTTCGCACTTATTGGTTAATGTATAGCGTACACATTCGCTCATTGTTTCTGCTTCGGGAATGGTCTAGGTGTGTTCTTGTAATCCAGTGGCCACAGGGGAAACAAGGAAGATACTTATGCAGGGGTCAGAAATCCTATGACAATTTTTTTTAGGATTCCATGAAATTCAAGAAGTTGATCCTGAAATATCGTTCCAGGAAGAAATCACTAAAAGCGCATTGTGTACGTCTTGATACATGATACGAAATAGCGAAACAGCATCGCATCAATCGATTAAACGCGTCTCAGATAAACACTTCAGATTTTGTTCACATCTCTTTTTCAGGACATAAGTACGTTTAGCGGCTGATGGAAGAAAGCTACAATTTATTTCACTACTTCCACAGAATTCCTTACTGTATACATTTTGTTTGCACCACTAAGGGTTAAATTAAAACTGTGATACGAGTTAAATTGAAGCATGGACAACGAATAGTGTTTTCGAACACATATATTTTGAAGAATTGACACGCCACCTCGCAAATTGGAAATCATAGTGGAGCAGTTAGCAGTAGCAATACCGACACAATTCACTGGGTCCAAATCAAGATTCTCAGTAAGGAAAGACGCAACTGCTTCCTCTAGTTATTCCTTCAGAAAGTTGAGGTTCAATTTTAGTATCACAGTCATCCACCATACACGTATTGCTGAGCATCTAAAAACCCTAGAAATTACTAAAAAGATTTTCTATCATACATATATGTCAGCGAGATGCTGAGCTGAGCGATCTCACTCATATCTGGCGTCTCGTCAAATATTTTCACGTATACCTTATTGTCTGTCAATTGTTAACAAGAAGCAGAGATCGGTTTTGAGAACGAAGGGAGAGCGCAAAATATCGCATCTTGAAATGAAAAAACAGAAATGACCACCTGCGTTTTCGAAGGTGGATATTGTATGATCAAGAACGCCAAGACAAACAATTTCTTGCGATGTATTGCTTCATTTGACTTAAAAAAGAAAGGCCTACCTATTTTAGGTTTTATTTTACATTTATAATACAAAGTTGAACAAATCATGATCTCTGGGATGGGTTTTATTTTATTTTTTAAATAAAAAGTATTCTATTCTGTGGGGGGGGGGGGACCGCCCGATTATCCACCTGCGTACGCTTCTGAATGAATATTGAGATTGTGGAGAGTCATGCTTTTAAACTATCTTACTACAGGCATGTACAGTAAGAGTCCCGCGTCATCGACCACTATCGAGGTGCCCTGCTGATTTATCATAACGAGCAATTAATCACTTGTGGAGACCAGCCCACAGAGCAACGACCCCCTCAACCTCCCCCGCCATCACCGCCACCGTCGCTCAAAAAATGCAGCGAAATTAATACCGTCTGAACACTGAGGATATATTGGTTGAATCTTGCGCAAGGGCTTATAGGTGTGCTATCTGCTTCACATTCACGTATTATATGCAGGGGCGTTCTGAAGGCTCATAATGTAGGGGGGGGGGGGTAGTGGGTTAATGTGCCGAATTGATGTATGATGTACCGAATAACGAGATACACTATCCTGTAATAGCAAGAACCCGGGTTCTAAAACCAGTTCAACCTTTTTGAAGTATTCTCCGCTTGTTTGCGGTTACATTAATAGAATTGTATCTTATTCCTTCAATAATACACAATTTTAAAATACAGAATGCGTTTCCGAATTATTATATATATACATATTTGCCACACTTTCATAACACCACTGATTTTTTTTTCACTTTTGAATACTACTTTGCATGACCATTCTTAACGCAATAAATAATCGATTTATATTTTTAAAAAGTGCTACTGAAAAAGAAGATATTACATTAAGACAGAAAAAGAAGTACAATAATACACAGAGACCAAAACGAAAATTAATGCCTCTACACGAGAAAATTTACATTTCAATGGTTTAGTGGATAAAGCCCTTAAGGGAAACATTGCAAATTTGAAGTTTGTATCAAACTAAGCTTTACGTCATTATTTTTGCTATTTGTAATTAGTTTGTTGGAGACGTTGCTAATGTGAAAATAGTAATGTAGATACATCAAGGTTTAGTGAAACTTCAAGAATGGCAACTCGATGTTTAATTTACTGTAAACTTTTGATTGTAAAATATTCTCTTATTGCAGAGTATTCATTTGTTGCCAACATATAAAAATTTTACAAAAATTTAGATCCTATGTCTCTTATATTTGAATAACGAGAGTTTCTGAATAATGCTTTATATTTTTGAAACGAAAGAAGTTACACATTCATTCAAATTCTTGCAAACAAAATTTTACGATCCGTACGAAATTTTATATCTTAAACTTTACAAAGAAATATGGTTTGCGTTGAAATCACAACCAATTCATGTAAATCGACTAAAAAATATGCTGAAACTATCTGAACTTGTTGTTGTTTAAGGAGAGACTATCTGTCAAGTATTTGAATTACCAGGTGTGTAAATATGAAACCGGAATTTATGTACAGAAAAGACACAGTGATTGGATGACAATGCTAAGGACTATTTTATTCGAAGTTATTTTGTCTCTCTCTTCCTCTTAGTGCTGATTTTAAGTTATTTGTCAACAGTCGGATATAATAATCGCTCAATACGTCAAGAAGTATGAATAGGTCCCGAGAAGAATTATATATGGAGAGAAAAACATACAAAAATTTTAGCAGAAAAATAAATATATATTACTTACTTTCTGCTTTATAATGTATAGAATAAGTTTAATTTTCTAAAAAAAAAAAATGTGAATTATGTCTTATTTCGTTTATATATTATTCTAGAGAATTACCATTAATGTCGGGAATTTCTGGTCAGGATATCAAAAACCGTTATGGAATATGCTCTTAATTTTCTTAAACTTAAAGATACACATGAATAAAAAATATATATAATATTAATTTAATATAATTGAATATAATATGTTGTTGATTGTATACTGCTTGCGGGTTACTATTATTCCTGTTAACTTTATAGAACTATTCGGAATTAACTCATGAAGTATGCCTTATTGATAACCCGTACTAATTTATTTAGGCGTCCTTGTCATTATTTAAAGGAACTGTCCCGTGATTCCTTACGTTAATCGATAACGGTGCTGAAATTCTAGCTAAGAATTATCTGAATACGTGGAGGAAGTTAAGTACGTTTCGTGCCTAAGTTAGAGATACAAAATTGTATTCTGCAATGCCTCTAAAACAAACTTCTAGCATTCAGAAGCTATTTATTATATTTCTTTTCTGATAGACATTATTCGCCATCAGTATGATCTCTTTTCTTTTAATATGTATATATTTTATAGAGCCATTTTAGAATACCTCCTATAAAAATGTGAGCTTAGTCTTTAAAGTATGTTCAAGTTTGTAATTGAATACTGAATTATTTACTCTTATTTTATAATATAATAATAGTTACTAATGTGAATAGTTTCTTTCTAGTTAAGATTAATTTAATTACCGGTATTCTCGGTGTTTAGTTTCCATTCTGTCTTCCTATATGTTATACGGTGACGAACTATCTTGAAAACTATTTGTTTAAAAACTAACTTTGAAAAGATACACTGAACACTTTACTTCTGCCTACTCCAGCCGCGTCTTACTCGAACTACCTCATGCTGGAAAGGTTGAGCATTGAAAGAGATCACACAATAGAGCCCTCCTCGTTTAAATAGCAAAGCAACAACAACGGAGCCTATTCATGAGGACTCGCGCGAATCCTGAAAGCCAATCAGTTTGAACTACTCAAACAGAGAAAGGGACCTCGTGGTTTTGGATGATAAAGCAAGCCAGGAATTATAGTAACAGCGCGCTTCTCATCTTCCCATGGTTGGAGACGCTGTAAAGAACTAAAAAATAATAATAATGCAACAAAAAACTAGATACAGCTATATCACAATTACAATACGATTAAACATACAATTTTCTATAATATACTATTTCCTTGCACAAGGATTTTCACTCACAGACTCATACACACACACACACATATATATATACAAAGAAATATAATTAATATAGTTACTTAAAAATATTTTATTACACTGTAATATAATTATGATGGTAATTCCTTCATAACAAAGTGTTGGCCATCGCTAGCGATACATTTCTGCCATCGTTCCGCCAATGTGTGGAGGCCAGACCAAAAAAACAGTGCCTCTTGTGCTGCAAACCAGCCATCAAGCCATTTTCGTAAGATGTGAAGCGCTGGTCAGCAAGTACGTGTCCCATGGATGCAAATAAGTGAGAATCGGAAGGCGCCAAGTCTAGTGAGTAAGCCGCATGAGGAAGAATTTCCCAGCCAAACGTCGCAATCGTTTCCTTGACCGGTTTTGCTGTGTGGGAGGGTGCATTATCGTGAAGCACAATCACTTTATGTTGTCTTTGGTCATATTCTGGTAGTTTTTCAATTAAAGTTTTTTTGCAAATCGATCATTTGTTGTCGGTAACGTTAGGTATTAAAGCTTTCGCCAGGTTTCCGCAGTTCATAATAGATCACTCCCTTCTGGTCCCACCAAACATAAACCATTGTCTTCCGTCCATAGCGATTTGGTCATACAGTCAATGTCGCCGGTTCTCCTGGAGTTACCCATGATGCTTTACGCTTAGGATTCTCGAAATAGATCCACTTTTCGTCACCAGTCACAATTCGATGGAGAAATGATTTCCTTATGTACCTGGCGAACAAAATTTTGCAAGTTGTTTTTCGGTTTTCCTGCTGTCGTTCAGTCAATGCATGTGGAACCCATTTTCCTACCTTCTGAATCGTGCCCATGGCTTTTAAAAGTATGGAAACTGCTTCTCGTGTCACATGTAATTGATCCGCGAATTGTTGTTGCGTTTGAGTGTCATTCTCATTAAACAAAGATTGCATTTTGCTGTCTGCAAACTTTTTCGGTGGTCTTCCACGTTCTTCGTTTCTCACTTCAAAATCGCCACTTTTATTTTTTTTAAACTACGCATAGCACTGTTACTTACCAAGAGCATGATTACCGTAAGCTTCGACAAGCATGCGATGCGATTCTGCAGCAGTTTTCTTCAAATGGTAACAAAAAATCAATGCTGTCCGAATATCGTAGTTTGTAGGTACAAATTGCGCCATGTTCAACGCTATTAAACACTACACTATGACATGAAACTTGTCTGGTTGTGAGTTGCAAATCGTTATCAGCAGTCAAAACAAGCAAGTGGCGCCAAGGACGCAGTTTTACGATAACTACAGTGACAGCTAACGCCGTCTATGCACAATTTCCGGTTTCATATTTACACACCTGGTAATTCAAGTCTATCTACAACATCCTTCTCGGTTCACAGTATCATAAGGGAATCTAGTCCAAAGTCCCTCATTGTCGTACGTACGTAATTTTTAACTTGCTTTAATTTGCTGAACGCTCTTTCATTAGATGGACCTGACATTGGGCTGTAAGTGCAAGGCGACAAATGCTTGTTTGTAAGTGGTTTGAGCTGGCATTTTTTATAGTTGGAGCTTTAGTCATTACACATGATAATTATACTTCACTCACGCACTGATCACCGAATATTTCCAACTCCGATAGCACAATAAAAGTATCAAATTTTAAGGCTGTTCGATATAAAAACAACTGCTCCTTCAACACGGCTAATACTAATATTTTGCCTCTTCATACGTGTACTGAAAATTAACTATTTCTATGCACATTTCAGATTTTCCTTGGATAAGATAAGTAGCGTATCTAACACTGCTATGAACTCCTTTCAATAGAAAGACTCCAGCGTATGATGAACCTACGAGTCAGTAATGTCATCCAGACGTTTAGGCGCAAAACGATGACGGTGATGACGATTGAAGTCAATTTCAGCACCAATGCCCAAAGAGTCTGCATAAGAAATTGCACTCAAAATCATATTCTTCGTTCCTTTACTATCATTCCTGATATTTTCCAATGATTTTATGGCGCTTTCAATTAGAACGAATGCCTCAAGAATATTTAGTTCCTTCTCTTAAAGTTTCTGAGTTAAAATCTTAACCTTATACATAATATTCTTTATCAACATTATTGAAACAATAAAGTCAAAAGACAAAAATTTCTTGCTCAAACCCAGATGGGTCCATTCCAGACAACAGTGAACACTTTTAGAATCAAGGTGATGACGTAAGTTGTCGGAGATTGCGGGAAACTTATTAATCCAAAGATCAATGTATAACTAAGCGAGCCCCTGACAGGGAAATATGAGTACCAGTAGCGCTCCTAGTGCCAGGGGAACGCAACACCAAACAAAATCGATATTTAGTACTTCGCGTGGCAAGACAGGTTTGATTCTAACTTGTAAGTCGAATTTGATAAGTATTTTTTAAATTCCCGGTTATATGATAGGCAAATCTCAAAAGTTACCATATATCATGGTCTAGTGAAATCTAGGCTAATTACCCTGTCGAAAGAGACACTGTGATATCGTGACTTGCCCTGATTGGCTGTTATCAACATGCACGGCAGTGCATGAGCCAAGTTCTTCACGTCAGAAAACGTCAGCACTGCCACAAGCATGTTATACAGGAACAAGAGTTTATGGCAAAATCGACGATTTGGGGACCCCGTAAGAAAAAAGGTGTTAAAGATAGGAATATGAGCTTTCGCCGTTAAGGAGATATGGTAAATATGTGCAGATGTACAAAATTTCATATTTGTATCTCAAACTATGTTCTAGTTGTGGACCCCTGAAATTGCACATTTTAGGCTAACTGACTCACTCACTCACTCACTGACACTCATCATATTGTTTAGGGTGTTTGGAGTAAGCTAGAAACATGAAATTTGGTATGAAGGTAGAGGATGATAAGTAGATAAAGGAAAAATTCCGACATTTTGAAAATGTATCCATCTTGGATTCAAAATGGACGCCAAACCTAAAATTTCAAAGAATACACAGCCTAAACGACTAAAGATAGAACAGTGAAATTTTGTATGAAACTACATCATTGATAGCAAATTAAGAAAACTTTTTAAAAATTTAAAAAAGTCGCCATTTTGGATTCAAAATGGCGGCCGACCCTAAACTTTTAAAGAATACACAGCCTAAACGGCTACCGCTAGAATAATGAAATTTAGTTTGACATTACAACATTATTAGTAGATTATGAAAATATCTTGGATCCAAAATGGCGGGCGTCATAAAACCATTTTCCAACTGCTTGAGCCAGAGATACGAAATTTGGCATAATGATGTATTATCAAGAGTAGTTTAGGAAAACATAACAACGTTTTAAAAAATTCGCCATCTTTGATTCAAAATGGCAGCTGAAATACCATTTTTCACATCGTTCGAGATAGAGAAATGAAATTTGGTATGACAGTGTATCATCGCGAGTATGTCACGAAAATATAAGAAAACGTTAAAAATATGTCCATCTTTTATCCAAAATGCCCGCCTAAGCCTCACTTTATAACGACTGAAGCTAGAGAAACGAAATTTGGTATGCAGGTGTACCATTACGGGTAGGTTAGAATAAATTCGGCTCGTCTCCCCTACTAGGGTACAGTTCCCACCTGGAGCCTGATTGCGATAAAGGAGTGCGCCCCAGCGAGGCCATCTTGGAATTCTGGGGGTTGCGCCCCAATGAGGCGAAGCGAGTATATACATTACACAAGTGTAAAGAGCTGGGAAATACGAGCAAAAGCACCAGGGGTGCAAACTGTCCAGTCAACTCCTTCAACCTTAAAAAGTGGTGAAATGGAATATGGATGAGCCTAGTTCCTCGCGCCAACTTCCAATACTCCTGCGTGTCCCACCAAGTTTTACTCGTCACAAACGTTAGCACTGCCAGGAGCATGTTATACAGGCAGAATGTGGAAGTTTTCACAATTCGGACGCAGCGCTCCGGAGTATGAGGAAATATCTGCATCATGTGGCGCAGTGCACTGCAGATTCTGGTTGTGATAACAAGACGCAGTTCCTCCAAACTCCTCAAGTTCGATGCGCGGCCTGCCGTAGGATTCTTGGCGCAGCGACGCGAGCGAATCGAGGGAAGTATCAACACGTACGGCAGTGCATGTAGCCGAGTTCCGCGTGTCACAAAACGTCAGCATGCTATACAGGAACAAGACTTTATTGCGAAATCAGCGATTTTGAGGTTCTGTAAGAAAAAAGATGTTAAAAATTGAAATATGAAATATCGAAGTATGACGGTATATCATCACTAGTAGATTACAAAATATCTCCAAAGACATCATTTTGAATCCAAAATGGATGACTTCATAATCCATTTTCCAGAACGTTTGAACTAGGGATACGAAATTTGGCATAAAGGTGTATTAACAAGAGTAGTTTAGGAATAATTTACATTTTTGAAAAAGTTGTTAAATGGCCGCACAAAAACTTTTTCCGCACCATTCGAGCTATAGAAACGAAATTTGGTATGAAGGTGTACCATCACAAGTAGGTAACAGCAATGTAAGAATACTTTTTAAAAACCGCTTTGTTTAATTCAACATAGCCGCCCAAATACCATTTTCCAAACCACTGAAGCTAGAGAAACGAAATTTGATATGAAGGTGTACCATCACGAAAATGTTTCAATAAATGGATCAAACCACCGCTATGAGCGTGCAGCCCCCGCGGCGATATGGGAAGAGGTCTGCACAGCATGCATGGGGCGCTGTCCCCAGAAAGTCTGATCACAATAAAGGGGGCGTAGCACTAAAATTTTGAAGTTTACTGGGGCAGCACGGAATTCTGGGGCAGCACACCCAACGAGGCGAACCCAGAATATATATACACGTATAAAAAGCTGTGAAATCCGAGCAAAACAGCAGATGATGTTCGAGCCTTAGGGTTGGTGGTGGTGGATTGTAGGGCCGCCAGCAGGAAGCAAATTTGCTGTATCATCACAAGTAGGTTACAATAAATATGGCAAAGCTTCCCTATGTTTCAATAAATATCTCATTCCCACGGGTGGTGGGTATGGAAAAAAATCTGCAACATGGAAGCACAGTGTCCTGGAGAGTGGTTACGATAAAGGGGCGTAAGTACCCAAAAACTCGAAGTTGAGGGCGCAGCCAGCTACGGGGGGCGAGGACCTAAACGAGGCCGAGCGAGCGGGTATATATATCATACACGTACAAAAAGCTGTGAAATCCGAACAAAAACACCAGAGGTGCAAAAAGTGGAGCCAAGTTCTTTAGCCCTAAAAAGGTGTGAAATGGGAGACGGATGAGCCAAGTTCCTTGGTGACAGCATGTAACAGGAACAAAGGAACTTGGCGCGAGGTGGCAAGGTTCATTATTTTTAAGCTATAAGGGTGGTGGGGATCCTAAAACCCACTACGTCCACCGCCACCAACCCTAAGGCTGTTGCCAGCTCGCGCTAATTTCCTTTGTTCCTCTTACATGCTGTCACCAAGGAACTTGGCTCATCCGTCTCCCATTTCACACCTTTTTAGGGCTAAAGAACTTGGCTCCACTTTTTGCACCTCTGGTGTTTTTTTTCAGGATGTCATTACCTAGCTGGCTATTTCCAATGCTAGACTACATACAGATTTCTCTAAACGGATACTCTTTTCTTAACGACAGTATGTGCCAGTTGCGACACCATTGAGCCTATGTAAATGCTTTACCTGTTATTTACATACCTTGGCTCAGACCAAGCGCTGTGGCTTTCGTGTTACTATCAAGCTGACAAGATGCAGACATTTTTTTTAAAATCTTAAGGATTTCATTAAGTGATGCCCAGAGAACTTTGATTGAATCGGCTCCCCCTGCCCAGTGGATCTTTGCAAGGTTACTCAAATGAAGTGCTGCTGCAGATTTGGATAGTTGATATTTAATAAACTCAAATATTATGTACTTGATGTAAAAAGTACATACAAGCGTTCTGAATTTAAATCATTTATGTGAAAGAAAGACAAGTAAATGTTATTGTTTAATGCTTCAGAAGAAATATCTACGATTGAATTACATGGAAAATTAAATGTAATTAAACAAAATATTTGACTTTTAAATTATTAAGAATGTTAAACCTGCAATGCCAAGAAAGTTACAAATACAAACGTTTCGTTTGACAGACGGTGCCAACGTAACTTAATAAATGTTTAGTACTTTCGTGTCTGGCGCAAGAGAACGGCTTGATGTTTTCAGTACCTTTATATAAACACATTGTACACCACAAAATAATCAGCGTTTATTTATCTTGTAGAAATAATTTTTAATAGTGAGGATTTTTAAGAACAAGATGTCCATTTGCCGAACTGACTCTACAAATAGCGATTGTGCAGTATATTTTTTTATTATTGTGCTAGATATGTATTTGACGAATCTAAACGCACGTTTCTGATTCGAGTTTAACTATCGAATATAGGTTTAGTTAATGTTATGCTCCTCTGTTTCAGTACTACAGAAATAATCTTAAATGTTCGTAATAAATTGCGACTAACATGTTGATTTGCCTAACTGCTTCACTTTGGTAAACTTTATTTGTTATATGGGCCAGTTTAGTAACTTTGGATTTCGGCCCGTCACGGTTTGTCTTTAGCTGTTAAGTGTAAAATCCACACCCATGCCCCTGCCGGGACTCGAACCCGGGACCGTTGAGTCGATAGCCTACCGCCACAGACCGCTCGACCACCCGGCCGGCCTAATTGCTTCACAGTGTATATTAACGAAATTAAACGGTTCATAGAAAATAATATATTTGCCAAATTGGTAATAAATTTCACGAATAACATTTCTATACGACTGCACCGAAACGATAACTTAAATTATTCTTGATTAATACCAACTTGGTTCTCATTAAACGTAAAAAAGATAATGTTTGTTTGCATTCCATGTTCCAAAGTTTCGATGTGAAATCCTTCAAAAAACTCGAATTTGCGGAAAGAGTTTGAGTAGAGTGGTAGTGTCACCCCCCACACGATCCTTTTGGTTCGCCCCTGAGTATACTAATATTGCATGTTTCATTTTAACGAAAAGGTTAAAAACAGCTAAAACAACTGTTAACGGGTTGCGTATGTCACAGGAGATTTCTTCATATGCTCGGCTATCGCGGACTAAATTAAATGGGTTAATGAGGTCTCCCAACAGGTACAAAAGCAGTGTTTCTTCTGTAAGATTTTATTCCGGGGGTTTGTGGGAGACACCCGAACTATCATATACGTATGAGTAATAGAAGTGAAAGAAGCAGTGAAAATAAAAGTGTTCTTGATGATATCAAGACTAGCTTGCTTGTTGTTAAATTATATCTAATTTCTAAACATTCTAAAAATAACTAACATTATTAATAAAACGTAAGAAACGTACTAGAGTGTCAAAACAAAAGTAACCAAAAATGTGGAATTATTAAAATATATAGATATGTGAAAAACACAGAGACTAGGAATTATTTTTCCAGGCGTCCATTTCCAAACGCACCTTTGTGCAATCGCCATAAATGTTAGGAAATTGACACAAACACTTGTTAAACACGTTCATGTTTTAAACGCTTGGGACAATTTGCAGATCTCTTGAAACTAGTTGGAGAAGGTAGTAGCTTACCAATATTTTACTTTTGCAAAATGATGTTGGAAAAATATGAAATTGTATAAACTTTAACTGTTGATTATGTTTCCGTTTTTTACTATTTTTTTACGAAATTCAAGTTAATTTGAAGGCTTTTAGAATTACAAAGTCTGAGTAATATGTTCGAAAGTGATAAAACGAACTCAACAATGACATTATCTTAATTTGATGTTTTTTTTTGTAGAAGAACCCGTTTAAAAATGGACATCTGACTTGTACCTGCTCTAGTAATATTTCAGGTACGCTGTGCGCATACGTCTAAGAAAATATATCATTTACACTTATTGTAATAATATGCCAGACACGTTACGCATTACTGAATCGTAGAAAATTTTCCAATTAGTTCTCAAGAGCTCAGGGTTAATCTGAAGTGTAATCATCACTTCTGAAAGATATATATCCCTTTTTGGAGATAAGAACTCATGGAAGAAGTGATGTGATCTTTTGAACTTTAGAAGTCAGAGCGTGGGGCCCATTCCTCTAATGAGTCTAATCCATCACTCTTGCTCACCATCTCCCACTCCACCCCATTTCACTGCATCGTTACTACTGTTAACCAGTCCCTCACTTCTCCGCTATCTTTTGTTTACAAAAGATTAAATTATTACGTGTGCAACGAGTTTTCTCACGTTTTGGGAGGAGGTTGCAGCTAGTGGCAGCTAAAAGTTGGATAACCTGAAAATATTTATTCTAAACTATATATTAGCCAAAAATCAGAGCTTGATTCGCTTAGATTTTTTTTGTGCGTCTCCATGGTTTTGGGAAATGCAGTTTTTCGATGTACATATATTGCAAAAAATTTAGAACAGAGCTCTCAACTAAATTGAAAAATGACTGCACTGTAGCCGAACTAGAATTATGATAGTTAAAACAACCAAGTTGCTTACATTATTCCAAATTTGCTGCATGCTTATTTATTTGTTCAACACAATATAAAGTTTTACAAACTGAAAAGAAGTTACTGACAATCAAGGGCGCCGATTTCTCTGTAACTTTGGGGGGTCCATTCATATATATATATATATCCAGGTGAGGGTCTAAGAAGGCACATATAATACAAATCCAATACAGATTTTGCCAAATATTGTATAATCATAAAAACACATATAATAGTGTACATATAGTCATTATGAAGGCTTCCCCAGGCCCAGCTATTACAGAATTTAACAATGCTTGTATAACGTTAAAAAAATTCACTAAAGCATAATATTATGTTCTAACTAATAAGAACAAAGCTTCTGTTGTTACTAGAAAATAAACTTAGGAAATAACATAAATTAATGTTAGTCTATGCAGAGGAGTTATCCAGCTTTCCCAAATATGGTTCTCTTTCTGTCCGGCTCACCCTTCCCCCGCACTACTGCTTTATTTGACAAATATATTTTTTTTAAATTCTCGGTTCTCAATCTCGACAGGCATGGTTAAAGAAGTTCCTGTCTCACCTTAAGTGAGAAAAAATATTTGGACAAGTTCACCAAAGAGGAAAAGCAGACTTATCACACGCAAAACGTGTCCCATTTAGAAATATTTTGCCCTGTTATGATAATTTGGATATCTTAGATAGAATGGTATAGAAATAACTAGTACTCGATAAACCTGTAAGGTAACAGGCAACGAAAGAGTGATAACTATGTAAAATCGTGGCAAAAAATGTATTTGGACAACCTCATACTACTCCCGAAATAAATGTTCTAGGAATTCTTTTGTATACAAGAGCACTCTGCGTGGTGTATTGAAGCAATCCACACCGTGTCAGGCATAAAGAAGCAGCATGGGGAACAAATTGAATTGAACAACATTGGAACTGCTCACTTTAATTTCAAATTACGTGCGGAAGGTAAAAGTACTGAGACAAAGCCAAGCTTGTTGGAAAGCCATGCTCTACCGTTAGATACATCATAAAGAAACATAAAACAGAATAACTATCGGGTATTCGTTCTGGTCAACTCAGGAATCTAACTAACTACCCGGAATGAAACCTACATTCTTCACTCTGTGAACAAAACTCAAAGAATTAGTGTTAAAGATTTGGTTACTTCACTTGCCTAGGATATGCAAGTTAATGTTACAGATGTGCAGATATGAACAACAACAAAAAAAATGGGATTCAGAAGATGTGTAATCAGAAACAAAACATACATATCAGAATAAAGCCGAAAGAAGAAGTTCTAATTTTCCAAGAAATATCTATATGAGTGCCTGCAATTTTGGAAAAAGTTTATTGTTTTTCTAGGATGGAACTATGATAAACAGGTATTGTAATTATGGATATCAGGACGTATGGCGAATGAAGAATGAAGCTTTCAGAAACCAGAACATTGTTTTAACTGATAAAAATGCTGGGGGGTCTGTTAAGATTTGGGGTTGTGTAATTAGTAATAGAGTGGCCAGTATTCATACTCTGGATACACATATTATAAATCCTAATTGTTTCAAAGAATTTTGGGTTGGTCAGTGAATTACTAACATTAACTTACATACCAGGTGTATGCATAAGTAGTTTCCGGTTTGCCTAAGAGATGGCGCCAGCGAAAAGTACGCAGCGTATTCATTTGACACATACGTCATGTTGTTCGTCTGACATTAAACTACAAACACACACAAGTTGAGTTCGCCAAACACTAGCGTCTTTGTTTTATCGTTCAGTGATCATGTCGAAGTTTGTGCCTGGAAAAGAACATTTGCGGCACGCATTGCTTTTCTTATTTAATCAAAAGAAAAAGGCTGTTGAAAGTTATCGTGTGCTGGTAGAAACATATGGTGAACACGCTCCATCGATTAGAACATGTGAGACATGGTTTCGACAATTTAAAAGTGGTGATTTCAATGTGAAAGGCAGTGCGCGCTCTGGTAGACCATAAAAGTGCAAAAACGAGTAATTGTAGGTGTTATTGGAGGATGACCCAACTCAAACTCAACAGCAATTGGCAAAAGCATTAAATGTGTCACAAGAAACAATCAGCAGACGTTTACGAGCAATGGGGAAGATCAATAAACTGGGTAAATGGGTCCCACACGTTTTGAATGAACGTCAAATGGAAAATTGCAAAGTCACTTGTGAAATGCTGCTTCAACGCCACGAAAGGAAATCGTTTTTGTATGGAATTGTGACGGGTGACGAAAAAATGGATTTATTTTGAAAACCCGAAGCGGAAAAAGTCGTGGATTTCACCTGGCGAAGCCGGTCCTTCAACACCAAGGCCAAATCGCTTCGGCAAGAAGACCATGCTTTGTGTCTGGTGGGACCAGAGCGGTATTGTGTATTATGAACTCTTGAAGCCCGGCGAAACCGTTAATGCACAACGCTATCGCCAACAAATGATTAATTTAAATCACGCATTGATCTAAAGACGACCGGAATGGGTCCAAAGACATTGCAAAGTGATTGTGTTACACGACAATCCGCCGTCTCACACAGCAAAACCAGTGAAAGACACCTTGAAATCGCTTGGATGGGACATCCTTCCGTACCCACCGTACTCCCCAGACCTGACGCCATCTGACTATCATCTCTTCTCATCAATGGGGCTCGCGCTCGCAGAGCAGAACTTCAGCAATTTCGAAGACGTTGGAAAATGGTTCGGCGAATGGTTTGCCGCAAAAGACAAGCATTTTTTCCGGCATGATACATCAATTAACTGAAAGATGGGCGAAATATGTAGAAGCCGATGGCCAATATTTTGAATAAAACAAAATTATTTTGCCTTGAAAATTACGTGTTTGCTTTACAAAAAAAAAAAAAAAAAACGGCAAAAACTTATGCATACACCTGGTATTCTAGGCGAGTGAAGTAGCCAAATCTTTAGCACTAATTCTTTGTGTATTGTTCACAGAATGAAGAATGTAAGTTTCATTCCGGGCAGTTAGTTTTCTTAATTGGCCAGAACTCATCCTATTCCGTAGTAATTGCTCTGTTTACGTTGCTTTATGATGTATCCAACGGTAGAGCATGACTTCCAACAATGGCTTGCCTGATACCGTGTGGATTGCTTCAATACACCAAGTAGACTGCTCTTGTACTGAAAAGGATACCTAGAACATTTATTTCGAGAGTAGTATTGGGTTGTCCAAATATTGTTTTTTGCGATGGATGTACGTAGTCGTCACTCTTCCGTTACCTGTTCCCTTCCTGGTGTATCGAGTGGTAGTTATTTCTTAAGTATTCTATCTAAGGTATCCCAATTATCATAAAAGGGCAAGAGATTTCGAAATGGTCCATGTTTTACGTGTGATAGTCTGATTTCCTCTTTGTCGAACTTGCCCAAATACTTTCTTTTTCGCTGTATATAGTTTCCCTATCTATAAGTTGTATTAGAAACTAAAAATTATGGTATTAACGGCAAACAGTAATTGCATCCAAACAGCAGTTTGAAGGATATATTTCCAAGTTCAAGTCTACTCCTACTTTTGTGTGAGTTCTTCTTGTAGCTTATTTTTCTTGTATATATTTCATTTTCTTAAATTATGTTTGTATATGACAAAATCACGATGAATGATCCTTAACCCTCGGAACGCCAATATAATTTCATCTCACGGAACGTCAAGATGTGTTATTTTCGAAGCATGTATATTTCTCGTATGAAATAAAGTACTTGTACAAAATCAAGGTATTTTAGAGTGTGGGTGTATTCATTGTATAGTATTTATTCCATTGTATTGTATTTATTTATTGTATTTTATTTTTTTCAAGTAGATCTTACAAAATAATAAAAAATACAGAAAAATTAATACATCATACTAACCTTGTAATTATTTTCATGGATGTACGAAAATAATTGTACCAAGAGTCTCTTACTTATTTGCACATATAAAGTACTACATATAAAATTACTAGAATCAAACTACCTTAGTCTTTCACTCTCACATGTAAAGCACACCGTATCTGTTGTATTCTGATTTTGGAAATGAAGCGATTACATTGCTGACAGTATGTGGAGTACACAGAATTTCATTAATGGACAAAAATAATATTTTAACTGTATGGGTCATTTTTGACCCGATCTTGGCGTTCCGAGGGATAAACAACAGAAAATAAGTTTTCATTTTTTCTTTTCTGTTTTTACTAGATTTCCCAAAGGGAGATAAGCTTAGTAGAAGGGGAAAGTGAATGACCATGTACCGCAGAAATAGGTAAACCGACTTCACCTTATCATTTGGGTCCCCCATTAGGGGGCCCACTTCAACTTTGGGGACCAGGGCCCCCAAAGCGCCCCCGGGATCGGCGCCCTTGCTGACAATCTTGCAGCAAGATGACACTATCTGAGTGTCCACTTATTTAAAATAGATTAAATTTCTTTCAGCTGTATTTTTAACCTGCAGATGGTGAGAGATATATGACTCGTTGGAACTGCAATACCCCTTATGTGTAAGATTGCCAACTAAAAATATTTTTAAAACCAGACATTTCGGTTTATTGAAATTAGGAAACCGGACAGGCAACACCTGTATGCTTACTGAGTTCTTGGTGTTTTGAGTCTTGCCTCACATTCATTATGTTGAATATGCAACACACTAACAGTCAGAACTGCACACACTTTAAAATTTAAACATAACTTAAGTTAAAGCAACATTTGAAATTCCATAATGCACATGGTATTTGTTATAATCTCAAATATATGGTTATGTAACAGACCTACAAAAAGTCATGCAGTGGAATACCTGTATAAATACGGTAAAGGAAACTTACGAACAATCATTCAGAGCAGAACCTGGAATTTACAAAAATGTGAAGAAATTTCAGTTCCTCAGTGCCAATTAATTAACTGAAGTTGTTTAAGACATGTTAACCATTGACAAAAAAATGGAATAAAAGAAGAAGTTGCTTTAGCTATAAATTTCGTGGTAAACTTATCATGGACAATAATGCGGTGTAGTAATAAACATAGATGAACTTATATATATATATATATATATATATATATATATATATATATATATATATATATATATATAACGTT